>JAWJED010000027.1:0-108356 GCA_033675135.1 Frankliniella intonsa | reverse complement strand
CGCGATATGTCGCGGCTGCTGTTACCGCTGCGACGCGCCTGCTTGCATCTACCTGGAGTCTGCGGCTGCTGTCAGTATGGATTAGGATGCCATAAAAATACACTTTGAGTAACGAAACGGTGGGCTCCATTAAATTTCACTCGTGCAGACGGTTCCGGCGATATGCTAGTCTGTGATAAGCGAAAATCTGAGCAATACACAACTCTAAGCGTATTTTAAGGACTTTTTGCTGAAATTTGACGCTGCAGCGGCTTAACGGTGCGAGATACGGCCAAACGGACGAAATTTCCGCCTAGAGGATCGCAACTCGTCGAAATAACTCGGAAACGACACCCAACATGCATTTTTTTAAGGACTTTTCTTCCTTTAGTCACGCAGTAGCGGCTAAACCGTAAGAGAAACGGCCAAACGGACGAAATTTTCGTCCAAAGGACCGCAACTTGCCGAGTTACCCCTTAGGACACTGTAAAAAAATATTTATTTTTAAAATTATGTTTTTCGAAAATGTAAATTAATTTTTAACGGTGTCAATTTTTGAGCTAGAATGTCTAATAGACCCCTAATAGAAGAGTACAATTACCACTAGAAATTTATTTACTATCTATATTGTGTCTAGCTCATCTATCAGGATAGACGTCTATGTTTGTACTGAAAATAGACGGCCGTAGATAATCTAAATTCCGTCTAGCTCCTGCACAGTATAGGCATCTATGTTCGTACTGAAAATAGACGGCCGTAGATAGTCTACAATGTGTCTAGCTCATCTACGACGATAGACGTCTATGTGTGTACTGATAGACGGCCGGGGATAATCTATATTGGGTCTAGCTCTTACAGAGTAAAGACGTCTCTACCCGGTCAGAAATGAGGTGGTGGTCCAATGTCTAACTTATCGGGGAATAGGCAATGCTCGAAATTTTAGTATTTCGACAAGAATATTCCCACAGGGCCGTGACCGCTCCCTCCTCCCGTTCCCTGTCCGCTCTAGCATATTCGTTAGTGTTATTTTCAAACTCTTATTTAAAAGCAGGTTAATTGCTTGTAATACACATTCTAGTGAGGTCAGGGAGTGAAACGCAAAACCGGGCATCAAAACAACTAGAAGGAAATTCCTAATCCAGTGGGCCCACCCCTCACTGCCCGCCGCCACCTGGCCGACCCTCCGGGAATATCCCAGCGAGAGGCGGCGCGCGGCTCTGGGATAGCCCGGGGTCGGTGGGGCAGGCCCCATAGCTTTTATCCTGGTGAGATTTGCATGGTCAGCATAGCGGGATTACAAGCTAAAGGTTCGAGGTTCAACTCTTCATCCGGTAAGAAATGGCTTTATCACTTAAATGTTCCCTAATATGTACTGGTAGGCAGGAGAAAGAAAGGCACAGAAGAATAAGGGAAACAGCAAATCGAAGAAAAAAGAAACTTCTTTTGTCTTAATTTTAGCCCTTGCATCTTGCATCTAACAAACACCTACAGAATGTAAAGGTGTGTGAACAAAATGGCCAATCAGTACCTGCAGTACTCTATTAGATGTAAAATAAATATTTGATAGACACCTAGCATAATTATCTATTAGATGTCAGATAGATCTTCCATAGACGTCTAATAGAGGCAACGATAGCAGTCAACAAGATGATCTACTAGACATCTTCTGTAGTCATCCAATAGACGAAAATCCGTCTAGATCTATACATCTTTTCGACATCTAAAATACATACATTTTCCGTAAGGGACCTAACCAAGATAAATCGTCCCAATCTTTTACCAACCTCAGGCCCCACGTTGAACGCTAATTGTAAGGTTCAGATATTTACGGACAGGAGCCTGAGGCAATTGGTGACAAGTATATATTTATTGTTGAATAAAGATTATGGCACATCGGCCAGAACAGGGGACACTAAAGTATAATTATTAGGCACTTAGGCGGGAGTGGCTCGTTTCTACAAGATACAGTTGATCAAAAATAAATAATTAATTTTTTGATCAATTGGGGTGTTTATGGCTATTTCATCGCTACTAATGGATACAGTTGATCAAAATACATTTTTTATAGTTTTGATCAATCGTGCATTAATTTGTCCCAGTTGATCAAAATTAATCTAATATATTTTAATTAATTGTGCAAGTGACTGAGTATATTATCTGTCCCAACTAGGAGAAAAATAAAGTCTTAATTAATTAATTAATTAATTAATTAATTAATATCTTTCACGCAGCAGTTGAGCAGGTGATCACCACCTATCATCTCACTAGGCCTAGTAATAAATAAATAAATTAATTAATTAATTAATTAATTTAATTTAATAATTTTTATTGTTTATGACGGAAGGATTGACGAACACGTGTTGTCACTCACGCTTATCGTTAGCACAACATTTTCATACGATAACTTCGAATCGGTTCTACACATTCAGATTCGTATTGCTATTCACCTAGGCGGGTTTGTAGAAAGTACTGAAATTAAGAGTGCGGTAGGGAGTATGGATAGAGATAGGCTGAGGAAATGAGGTGCGGTCAATACGCATTGGAATGAGGCGTGGTGTAGAGGAGCAGCCACCTCTCTCTCTCTCTCTCTCTCTCTCTCTCTCTCTCTCTCTCTCTCTCTCTCTTTCTTCTCTCTCCGCAAGCTCTGCAGATCCCGACACCACTATTACCGTTGATCAGCTGGGCCCGGAGGGTTATTCCGCAGAGTTGTTTCGCCGCTCTGTCCTTGTCGCACTCATGGGGCTAGGCCATACAGTGCGAGAGAGAGGGCACTACGAACCAGTGTGGGGAATAACTCTGCTGGGACGCCGACAACCGTTGGGTAGGCAACCCCGCATAGCATCGCTGTAACCGATAGCCTAAGCAGCAGGCGTTTACTCCAACTAAGAGTGAATGTTGAGGATAGTCTCAAATAATAATTGATAATCACCGTAGTCGTGACTGATTATAATCGTCGTACGCTATTTTTCAAAGTGGTAGTCCCTTGCTTATTCTCTTTGGATACAGACATCGAACACTGCATGATTCTCGATGTCGGAAATAATTGGTCCTTCCCCCTTCTCGCCCTATTTTAAACTTGATTCCTCAATAAATCCTATTTTATACTAAAACTCTACGTCCCTTCCATGTGTGGGCGCTTGCACCTGGCTGGCTCTCCCCCATCTCCCTGTGTCTGAAAGAACGCTCTGCAGTCAGTTGGACAGGGAGGCAGCCTTACTCGGTAGCCGAAAGTGTCCGGGGAGAAAAGGGACGTCAGGGAAAAACCCGTCCACGAGACAGAAGTTGGAGCCGTGTACAGTGACCAGCCCATCACGGCCTCGAGGGAAATCCACGGGTCCACCACCAGGTCTGAAGTTGCAACTCACCCCGTGAACGCAAAGGCCTCTGGGCATGCACTATCATAATCTCTGACCTTTGACGTCTGTTACACACTTTAACGCCTCAAAACAACCCAAAAGTAGAAGAAATTCAGAGAAAAGGCAAAAGGCCTGTCGCCCCCCCCCCCCCCCCCGCCATGGCCTCAGCCGCGCTGTGAAAAAAAATTGGAGAGGAAGAGAAAAGAGGGAAAGAAGAGAGAGAGAGAGAGAGAGAGAGAGAGAGAGAGAGAGAGAGAGAGAGAGAGAACGAGAGAGAAGGAAAGGGAAATAAGGACAGGATCGCGACAATCGGTGGGCGAATGATAAGCCTAGCCTGACTGCAAAGGCGAGGCGAGAGCTGTCCTGTCGCTAGCCTACTCCCATCACCCTCACCCTCACCCCACCTCACTTGTGTAATCTTGTGTAATTTGTTTAATTTGAAAAAATAAGCATAAAAATAACAACTTTGTATCATTTAAGGAAAAAAAAAGCATCATTTTTACCAATTTTGCCTGGAAGGTAGGCCATCCGCCACATTGCCCCCCCCCCCCCCCCCCATCGGTCCGGGCTAGATCCGCCACTGAGCAGGTTCTGTCGGATGTCTAGTTTATCCCAGTTTGGGGGTATGCGCTATTTGGCTGAAGAGCAGCAAACAGCTATGTCACTCAGGTCAGAGGCCAGATGACGTACATGCAGCGAGGGGAAAAGAAAAAAAAAACATGTTTTAACGACTAAAATAAAATCACGTACTCTGGTCTCCATGTACCCATAGGGTTAAACAGTTGGCTAAATGATGCAACCTACGCGACAAGAACATACATGCCGCGGCCTACCTTCTAGGCAATATTACTCACAATGGTAGAGTGAAGGCCTTCGCGCCTGTTTTCCACACCCAAGGAAACGATTCGCGCCTCCTTGCGGGTACGTCGCGCCATCCTCGCAGACAAGGGGGCATGCACTGGCGTAATAGACGGGTCACTGTATCCGTAATTGCACGCGTAATAGAAGCGTAATAGCCCTAAATTCTCTGAATTTCTTCTACTTTTGGGTTGTTTTGAGGCGTTAAAGTGTGTAACAGACGTCAAAGGTCAGAGATTATGATAGTGCATGCCCAGAGGCCTGCGGCCTCACGGGGGTGAGCCGCAACCCCAGACCTGCGGTGGACCCGTGGATGCCCCTCGAGGCCGCGATGGGCTGGTCACAAGTACGGCCCACCCCCGGTCTCGCGGACGGCCTTTTCCCCGACGCCCCTCTTCTCCCCGGACACTTTGGCTACCGAGTGGCGGCTGCCTCCCTGTCCAACTGACTGCAGAGCGTTCTTTCAGACACAGGGAGATGGGGGAGAGCCAGCCAGGTGCAAGCGCCCACACATGGAAGGGACGTAGAGTTTTAGTATAAAATAGGATTTATTGAGGAATCAAGTTTAAAATAGGGCGAGAAGGGGGAAGGACCAATTATTTCCGACATCGAGAATCATGCAGTGTTCGATGTCTGTATCCAAAGAGAATAAGCAAGGGACTACCACTTTGAAAAATAGCGTACGACGATTATAATCAGTCACGACTACGGTGATTATCAATTATTATTTGAGACTATCCTCAACATTCACTCTTAGTTGGAGTAAACGCCTGCTGCTTAGGCTATCGGTTACAGCGATGCTATGCGGGGTTGCCTACCCAACGGTTGTCGGCGTCCCAGCAGAGTTATTCCCCACACTGGTTCGTAGTGCCCTCTCTCTCGCACTGTATGGCCTAGCCCCATGAGTGCGACAAGGACAGAGCGGCGAAACAACTCTGCGGAATAACCCTCCGGGCCCAGCTGATCAACGGTAATAGTGGTGTCGGGATCTGCAGAGCTTGCGGAGAGAGAAGAAAGAGAGAGAGAGAGAGAGAGAGAGAGAGAGAGAGAGAGAGAGAGGTGGCTGCTCCTCTACACCACGCCTCATTCCAATGCGTATTGACCGCACCTCATTTCCTCAGCCTATCTCTATCCATACTCCCTACCGCACTCTTAATTTCTCATACTTAATAAAACCGCCTAGGTGAATAGCAATACGAATCTGAATGTGTAGAACCGATTCGAAGTTATCGTATGAAAATGTTGTGCTAACGATAAGCGTGAGTGACAACACGTGTTCGTCAATCCTTCCGTCATAAACAATAAAAATTATTAAATTAAATTAATTAATTAATTAATTAATTAATTTATTTATTTATTTATTACTAGGCCTAGTGAGATGATAGGTGGTGATCACCTGCTCAACTGCTGCGTGAAAGATATTAATTAATTAATTAATTAATTAATTAATTAATTAATTAATAATTATTAATTTTATTTTTCTCCTAGTTAGGACAGATAATATACTCAGTCACTTGCACAATTAATTAAAATATATTAGATTAATTTTGATCAACTGGGACAAATTAATGCACGATTGATCAAAACTATAAAAAATGTATTTTGATCAACTGTATCCATTAGTAGCGATGAAATAGCCATAAACACCCCAATTGATCAAAAAATTAATTATTTATTTTTGATCAACTGTATCTTGTAGAAACGGGCCCATCTCACTTAGGCCGCAAAAGAATAAATAAAAATAAACAAGTTATAAGGCACTTAGGCCGTGAAAGAATAAATAAGAATAAATAAGTCGCGGCACTAGAGACGGATAGGAAACACACTTACGGGGCACAGGGGCCGCTGCTCAACTAAGATTATTTAGAGAGGCTCTCAGGGCCTACGCTAGAGAGTGGTGACCACCTCCGGGGTCACAAGAGCTCAGAAAAAATTGAACAGGCGCAACCAGCGTAACAGCGGCAGTACTAGTCTGTAGGGCGCAGCCAGCGCAAGACCTAGTGATCTCGGCGGCGGTACCAGCTCTGGTTGAAGGTGACGAGATGGGCGCCGGGGCCCCCCCGTCATTGCTCGGACGCGCGCCGTTCACCCTGCGCACCGAGCGCAGCGCGTTGGCCAGTGGCGCTCTCCAGCGGCGGCGGCGCGAGAATCGCGGCGGAACGGCGGCGCAGCGGCGCGGCGCGGCGGCGTGGCGAGGCGCGGCTCAGCGGAGCGCGGGGTATCGGCGGCGAGTGCGGCACGCGGAATCAACGGCGGTGAGGGCGGGGTAACGCCGGCACGTCACAGGAGAGGAGGGGTGCCGGAGGGAGGAGTATGAGAGGTGTTGAGGATGCTGCAGCAGCCGGGAAGGCCAGCAGCGGTGGAGTGCGTGCAGGCCCTGGCAGCCATCCTGGCCAGGCCAATACGCCTCCTGCGACCGGCGGCGGCCCCGCTGGTCATTGTTCCTCCTGCTTACAGGGCAGGAAACAGGATCCCGCCGATGGTGCTGGCGGCGCACCTGGAGGAAGGAGACCCGGAAGATCCGCCGCACCAGCACTTCGACGTGGTCCTGCAGGAGGCGCCGCTAATCTACAGGCTGGAGCAGGAGGAACAGCAACAACCTCAGGAGGAAGGGCGCAGGGGCCTCCCGCAGCCGCTGGACCCACCACCGCAAGGATCAAGGGCAAGTAACAACCGAAGTGCCAGGGGACCGCCACTAATGCCTCCAGGAGCAGCAGCAGGAGCAGAGGGCCAGCAAGGGCCGCCAGGAGGAAGGATGAGGGAGGAGGAGCAGAGAGGCAGGCCGCCACGGCACGAGGGAGCTCTGCCGTCGACAACATCCACGACGGCGTCGATAGGGCTCACCATCCCCACACCGCGACCGAGGTTAGTGCCAGTGGCGGTGGGGGCGCGGGCAGCAATAAGGACGGTAACATGGAATGTGCGGGGCTGCTCCACCGCACAGGACATGGAGGCCGTGGATGGGGTGCTGCTGCGGGAGGACATCCACCTGGCGGTCCTGCAGGAAACCCGCATGGCGGCGCAGGTGACGCACACCGACAACTATCGATGGATTGTGGAAGGGACGCCGCGGAGAGGGCACAGGAGTGTGGCAATGCTGGTGAGAAGAGGGCAGCAGGATGTGGCAATTAACACCTACTCAGTGCCACACAGAGACATGATCATCAGGGCGGATGTCAACCTGAGCGGACTGCCCTTTTCGGTGCTAGGAGGGCACGTTCCCTGTGACACGTCGCGACGCCAGACGGGAGTTAGGCTGTTTCATGTTGATGGGTCAGGTCGCTGATTTTTCCCCACACCCCCCTCAGTTGAAAGTACAATACATGCCGATTACAACGCACAAACTCGCACCTCTGTGTGACGAGTGGAACCATAGGCGAATCGCTTTCAAAGTTTTCTGTCACTTTTCGCGCGCTTTACGGATATCTTGTTCTCGAGGCCACCGTGCGCAGGCCGCGCGGCCGGCAGCGACGACTCCATGTGCGGTGACTACCTAGGGAATGTACTAGGTATCGGACATGGTGGTGCCCCTCTCCCTCACCCCCCTTGGCACCTAGGGCGTAAGTACCCGGCTTAGGCCCATCTCACTCGCGCACGAGTGCACGTTCCCTGTGACACGTCGCGACGCCAGACGGGAGTTAGGCTGTTTCATTTTGATGGGTCAGGTCACCGATTTTTCCCACACCCCCGGTGCGGGATGAACTGTAGTGCACTCGCCTCGAGAAGCGTGGTGGAAGTAATAGCACCTATTAGACACAACATTGTGGACAGGAGTCAGGTGCGCCAGCAGCGCAGCGGAAGCAGTGCAGCGCACTTTACTTCCTCCCATCAGGCTGTCGCCATTTTTTGGCGCTCTCCGTTTAAACGTGTCGGCCGCCGCTCGGACGTTTCTCCTCGCTTTTTCGGCATGATGCAGAAAAACGTTATGAACTCGCTATGGGGGGATTCAAAGGCCTATGGTCCCTCTACCTTTCCGCGCAGTCAGCATTCGGCTACGATTAGCGGTACTCGTGCGCGAGTGAGATGGGCCTAAGCCGGGTACTTACGCCCTAGGTGCCAAGGGGGGTGAGGAAGAGGGCCCGTGTTTGTGCGTGCGTGCGTGTGTGTGTGTGCGCGCGCGCGGGCAGGGGCGCGGGGTGGGTAGGCAAACTCGAGGTGCAATTGTGATTAATATGTGTTTATGACAAATCTTTTTCAGTCGGTCAGTAGTGTGCAGAAGCTCAAAAGCATTCCACCCCAGGGGAGTGCGTGTTCGTTTGAGAGGGAGGATGAAGATGGAGAAGGCGTAAGTCCTTGCCTGTATTTCTTTGTGTGCTCTCTGTGCCAAATTTCTTTTTAATGCGTCGATTTTATTTTTTTTTAAATTTTTTTTCCACAGTATGAAGTTGAGGTTTATGAGACTCCTCAACCCTCTCTCTCCCTTCCATTGATAGAGAAACCTGCACGTGGCATCATGTCTTATTTAGTTAAGAGCTCGGCAGACTCGGCGCGACAAAGTCGGCGCACGCTCACGCCGAGTGCGCCGACCGTCGTGCCGATTCGGGAGCGCGGTAGCGCTACTCGGGAGAGGCCGATGAGCGAATGTGAATGTGTATCAGTGCCGCCAGCGCTGTACGTGGCCAGTTCCCGAAGCTCCACACCGAACATAAGCGATCGTCGATTGTCTTTCGTATCCTTTGATTTTTGCTGTTGCTGTACGGCTTCGCAGTTTGTGTGACGGCTTTTGGCGGGCGACTGTGTTATAGCGAGAAAATAGATGCGTTGAGAGAAGTGAGTGCAAGTGAGTGGTAAAAATGAAGGAAGCCAAAAAGAATTACCGTATTTATGATAACAATGGAGATGAATATGTTGTGTCAGTAACTGATAGGGAAGCTCTATCATTGGATTTGGGTAAGTACTTATAGGTTACGCACAAGGTGGACGCCCACTTGCTAATGTACAAGTCTCTTAAACGGATTTTAATTTGATTTAATTATTCAACAGATGCCAATAAAGTCTATAGACTATTAGTAAAATTAAAAAAAAGTGGGGAAAAGCCAATAAGCAGGTGGCACGATTCGGTCGCCGGGAATACAACGGTCGAGTCTAACTTGTCGGCCGAATGGAGGCCGAGCCAGCAAAGAAAAAAAGCCACAGCTAAAAGTAATTTCTGCAAGTACTCCCAATCAATTTTGTTTTCATGTGTCGCATGTCATGTGTCATTTATTTTTTGTGCCATTGTTGTGATTTTCAGGTACTGCAGGGTCGGTGACTCCTCACGGCAGGGCCACCGGGAAAACAGGTGCTGATTGGCCTAACGACGAAAGTGTGCACATTTTCCTGAGAGTCTGCCATCAGTTCTACGATGAGTTACAATGCAAGCAGCTGCCTCTCACGTTTTGGCAGAAAATCTCAGACATTCTGTATGTTTCTGAAAAATTAGATTACAGTGCTGAGCAGTTGCGCGAGAAAATGCGAAACCTAAAGAGAACTTATGAGGCAAAAAAAAAGCAATATTGTACTAGTAGTACTGCTAACAGGTGGCCTTTTCTTCAAGACATGCACAAGATCTTTGGTAATAAAGGTACTTTGAGAGTTCCAGATTTAAACATTGAGGCTATGTTTCAAATTGTAATTAGATTTAAAAATTTCTATCAGATGGTGCCTGTGGGCCGCTACCCTCCTCCAGTGTGTCTGGTCTTACAGTTTTCGATACTGCCACTCAGTTTAAAGGTATGGCATACTCCTATTGTTGCTGTTGTATTTCTGTTTAGTTACTCTTCCATGTAAACTAATAGTACTTCTTATTTTTTATATTTTAAAGAACCAGGTATTCAGGTTGACACTTTTGTCACCCCACTAAGTCCGCTACCATCCTCCAGTGTGTCTGGTCTTACAGTTTCTGATACTGCCACTCAGTTTAAAGGTATGGCATACTCCTATTGTTGCTGTTGTATTTCTGTTTAGTTACCCTTCCATGTAAACTAATAGTACTTCTTATTTTTTTGTATTTTAAAGAACCAGGTATTCAGGTTGACACTTTTGTCACCCCACTAAGTCCGCTACCATCCTCCAGTGTGTCTGGTCTTACAGTTTTTGATACTGCCACTCAGTTCAAAGGTACAGCATACACCTATGATTCCTGTCGTATTTCTGTTTTATAACCCTTCCATGTAAACAAATAGTTTTACTTTTTGTTTTTTATTTCTTTTATTTTAAAGAACTCGGAATTAGTGTTGACCCTGTCTCACCCTCTGAAACTCCTCCAATCTTGCCAGTGGCAAGATCACTGTCACTGCCTAAGAAAAGTGGGGACGAAGTGCTGAGGGGTAAGGCCATTTACTTTAAATACAGATTGATTGGTACTTCAGAAGCACTAAATTGAGTTTTATTTTCTCTTTCCAGATGCTAATTACAATGTAGAACTCAGTGTGTCTGGCCTTGAAGATGCGGATGATGCAGGTAAGTCATTATTTTTCTCTTATGTTTTGGTTTTCTTTCCCGACCACTTTATCTTAACGTCTTCTCCTAGATCTAGGTGTCAGTGTGCTTCCGGAATTGTTGAATGCAAGTACAAAGAGTGGAGTGCTCTTTAGAAATTCTAAGTCTGAAGCTAGTTTCACGGAAGATGACGAGCAGAATGGTAGGCAAAACAAATAGTAAAATAAGTGGTGTTTTTTTTAGCATTTAAGCATTTATTCACTCCTGTTTTCTGTTTTAGATGTCATAGTTAGAGGTTCCTCTGACTGTCTCATTGTGTCAGATGGCCATGAAGACAGTGATGAAAATAACATTCAAGGTATATTATGGTACCATTATGTAATTTTTTTGTTTTCTTTTAGTTATAACCATTCATTATTTCATTCAGATCAGGGCGTCCACCAAGTTTCTTTTGCCAAGTTTGGTGTGGGAACCTCAAGAAATGCTTCTCCGTCTTTCCTAAGTACTTCATCCAAAGCGCACCAAGGAAGTAACAGAATGCATGACCAGCCTAATGGTAGAGCACTTTAATATAATTTAATGAAATATGTAGGATGTTAATAAATAACTTAGGCAGCCTATTATATCTTGTTTTCTATTTCATAGATTGCAATGACAGAATGTTAGAATAATAATAATAATAATAATAATAATAATAATAATAATAATAATAATAATAATAATAATAATAATAATGATGATGATATGAAGCATTTAAAGTCAGAAAACTTAATTTGTCATTTTATTTCAGTGGCCAATACTGTCAACACTTCCATGCACGTTGTCCAACCCAAGACTGCCTTACTGAGTGCATCTACTTACTCATTATTTGAGCAAACTGGGATCCTTGCATCAACACCATCAAACCGTGGGACGCCTCCCAAGAAAAAGGGGACATCTGGAAGGGCGACTTACAGTATGTTCAAATCCATTATGATCTTAGAGAAGAAATTTATTTTGTGTTTCAACTCCATCTCTATGTTTTAGGTCCCCAAAAGAGCAAACCAAGGACTCCTAAAAGAAAAATAGCAGCTATCCATTTAGTGTGGAACACAGATGTCACCAAGGCTTTCATTGAGTCTTGCCTTTCAAGAAAACACTATTTTCAAGTAGATTTAACAGACATCCCAATTTCTGTGTGGAAGGATATACATGAAGAACTCCTTCAGTCAGGCCATGATATACCATGGGAACACCTCAGAGCCAAGTATAATAATATGCATGCCTATTTCTCGAAAGCATTGGCCAATGGGGGAATGACTGGAGGGATACAGTGGCCCTATTTTTCAAGTTTCTGTGCCATGTTTGACATTGATGCAGAGGAATTTGAATGTGTAAACAGTAGCCATCAACTTGAGAAAGAGGAACTCCAATCAAGTATGTTTTAATTAAATAGGTGTTACTTTAATTGAGAGTAAATTTATCTTAAGTTATAAAGTAAATGCTGTATTTATTGCAGGAACAAAATGGAATAAGGAACGAGAACGACTCCTTATTTGTCTGTATGCTGAGAGGAAGCCAAAGTTCGACTCATGCAAGTGCCCTATCAGACATGCTACACTATACAACGAAATAGCATTGGATATGAAGATGCACGATGTGCAGGTGTCCGCTAAGGATTGTAGGGCTCACATGGACTCTTTACTAGACCAATTTAGAAGTGCATATGATGCAGCTAATAAAACAGGTGGCTGTGCACCTGAATTTCATTTTTATGAGGAGTTCTTAGACATGTTTAAAAACTCTCCTATCTTAGAAGCACCAGTGGCCATTTCGATTGGGAAGGGGATGACTTTCAGCAGGAATGGTGTCAAGGTGACAGAATCTGTTCAACGGACCAGCCGCACCAGGCCATCTACTTCTAGAGGAGAGCCCAATAAAGCAACGAAGAAGGGATATGCGTACAAATCAGCAATTGTACAGGAGCCACCGTCGAGGCAGGACAAATTAGCTCAACAAGTTGAGCGCATGACTGATATATTTAAAAATAATAGTGCAGAGAAACTTGACCTGTTTAGAGAACTTGTAAAAAACATTTCTGAACTGAATAAGCGTACAGGGTAGCATAAGGAAGGCTCCTTTCAATTCTTTGGAGCATTGCATAATGTGCATACCAGAATGACTTGTGATTGGCTACAAATTCTCTAATTCAGTGGTGATGTGGAACCAGATATGATTTTTATCGTTTGTTTTTAAAAGTGTAATACACTCCATGTACTCATTTTTATTAGTACCCACTGTGGTGGCATAAGGCATTTTTTGTTTGTGTTTCTTCGGTATTATTCTCAATGTGAGAACAAGACTACTTATTTTTAGTTGCCATGTATAATTTTAAATTATGTACCTGATGCTTATTTTTCTCACTACCCACTGCTGGGTGGCTTGAGGAAGGTTCCTTTTTATTTCTGTGATTTTGATGTGGTGTTAAGTCTTAAGTCTAGATACCAGAGTAAGGTTTCTAATTGAAGAGAAAACATAAAAAGAAATAAAAGTATTTGTTTATTACTAGATTCTGTATTGCATAAATTTGCACAGCCTTTGTCAGTGTCATTATCACTTGCACCAGGGAAACTAACACCTAAATTCATGTGAAAACAAATTTGAACAAAACTCAATTATCCTAAAATTATAAGTTTTTCCAAGCTTAAACTTAAAACTGTTCCATATGTTGCATGATAAAAATTCGTTTCTCTTGTCCTCTTGCCTGAGCACCAGCAATGAGTTCATTATAATCAGCATCAAAGTCCTCATTTCCATCAACATTTTCAAAAATATTATCTTCAAATCCTTCTACATTAATTATCTCATTGTTGTTAATAGGCCTTCCTAGATCCTCTTCCTACAAATAGAAAAAAAAATTAAGATAGTTGTAAAAACAAGTTATTTATTAGAAGTTGGTGCATTAGGACAGTATGTACCGTTAATAGTTGTTCTCCTTGCAAGATGGTGAAGTTGTGAAGAACAAATGATGCAGTTACATGGTCTACTGCAATCTCTTCATTACTAACATGCAACATTTTTATTCTGCGCCACTTGCCCTTTGCTCGTCCATATGCATTTTCAACTCTCACTCGGCACTGAGAAAGAGAACGATTGAAATTCAGTTGCTCCTGAGTTAAGTGCCCATTATTGGCAAATGGTATTAGCATCTGCAACAAAATATGGCAAATTACACCTGATGTTTCTTCTTTGGAACTGTCAAAAATTAGGAAATATACTTACAAAATCTGTTAAGGTGTA
Source organism: Frankliniella intonsa (assembly GCA_033675135.1). Classification (NCBI taxonomy): domain Eukaryota; kingdom Metazoa; phylum Arthropoda; class Insecta; order Thysanoptera; family Thripidae; genus Frankliniella; species Frankliniella intonsa. The sequence goes on along the minus strand of JAWJED010000027.1, from coordinate 94,464 downwards.
TCCTCCATCGCCTACAAGGTGCTCATCATGGCTCAGCCTATCATTTACTCCCCTCACAAGGTCACTACATAAAGGACTCCTACGGAAGACTCTTTTATCCATCATGCTTCCAGCTTCACCAACATATAAATCTCTTACCAGCAGATTATTATCAACGACAGTTTGCACATTCAAACTATAAGTGTGATGTCTATTTTTGTAGGAGACAGGATTCCTCACTGGCCTAGTAATATAAACGTGAGTTCCATCAATGCAACCTGCAACACCTGGGAAACCTGTTGCTCTTTGAAATACTGTCTTAATTCTTTCACGCTCTTGTGGCCCAGGCCACGAAATGAATTGGGGAGCCAATTCTCTCAAAGCTTCAATAATATACTTGTAGAAGTAATACAGTGTGCCTGGATTAATTCCAAAACGCAAAGCAACACTCCTGAATGTGTCCGGAGTGGCCAAAATCCAGACGACCATAAGAACAATATCTTGCAGTGGCCTTCTCTCCCTGATAAGGCAGTCCTTCTCCACCAGATGATCACCAACAGTTTGAACTAGTCTCTACAAATGAAGAAAATCAACATTAGTGTTACCACTGATATTTAAAAAAATTATTCTTAAACAGGATTAATTTCATTATGCAGTACCTCAAACACTCGACGACTCATTCTGAAATGCAGCTTAAAGCTGTAGGCCCCAAAAGTGTGGTATTCATTAATATTGACAGTAATGTTCTCCCACGTTCTCAAATGATCTGAAACATTTAAATATGATATTAGTAATCTAACAACCACGAACAGACATACAAAAATACAAATACTAACCTAAGTCTATGTCGTCGTCCCCGTCCATCTCCATCCAATCCAAAGCAGCGATATTTGCTATCATTAACAGCATTTGAAGGGCATCGTCCTCAATATCATCTATTAGCGCCACAGCCAGAGCAGCAGCTGTAGCGGCTTCGACTACATTGCGAGGAGCTTCAGCCATTTTTCTCAAACACGGACCGGCGAGCAGACTACGCGTGTGTCGTCTGGTCTGGTCAAACGATACGAAAGACAATCGACGACCGCGTATGTTCGGTGTGGAGCACTGATACACATTCACATTCGCTCTCATCGGCCTCTCCCGAGTAGCGCTACGAGCGCTACCGCGCTCCCGAATCGGCACGACGGTCGGCGCACTCGGCGTGAGCGTGCGCCGACTTTGTCGCGCCGAGTCTGCCGAGCTCTTAACTAAATAAGACATCAGTGTGTTCGCTAGATTGGGCCCCAAGGTTGATCCCCCCATGGTGAAGACTCCCCCTGCCCCTCTTGAACATCAGTGTTACCAGATCGTGGGCAATTGCCCACGCCATGGGCAATTTTGCGATTTTTTTGAAAAAAGGGCAAAAAGGGCGAAAAGTTTCCAAACTGGGGAAAAAATGGGCAATTTTCGCTGTATGGCCACTTTCATATAAAGTTTTATATTAAGAGGTTAATTGAGCCTGTTTTACAGTACATGTAGACTACTGAGACGCGCTAAAATTTAAACTGAGTGTAATTCGGGAAGTTCCGGCGTGAAAAGCTTACTTAAGTCTTTTATTCTCATTTCTTACATAGTAAATAAAGGCTATAATTAAACTAGTGACAAGAATAAAATCACTGACAAATCACAGACAGAGCATTAATGAATATCATTACTGGAGTAATCATTGCTTGTCGTACATAGTTTTGTTGTGTTTACTTAGGTGAGACTCTGTCACCTCATACTGGTAGCACGATATTTTCTTCTGGCGCATAGCAGTGCGCACGACACAGATAGAGTCGAGAGTGTCGCTCCCCATGCGATTTCGCTTCTTTGTCTTTGTATCTGTGACCATGGCGAACACCTGCTCTGCCTGAGCGTTAGAATGCGGAAGCGTCATCACTAGTCTTGCTAGCTGCAATACAAAAATAGCACTTAGTCAAAATATTTAACTTGTTATCGAATTTAAAAAAAAATAAATAGTAAAATGAAATTTACCTTAACAAGATTGGGGAATTTTTGAACATCACGGTAATCCTTCATTGCAATTACTTCAACCCAAAAGTCTTCCGGCTCCAGTGCCTTCAGCGCATCGGCTCTCTCAGGGGGAATTTCATGAGGCATGTAGCGCCATTCGCGAGCCAGCTCGTCCTCGTTCAAGTCAACTACATCCTGAAGGATAAAAAGAACCCACATTATTCCTACGAAACTCTCTGAATGGGCCAAACATTTTTTGTGGCCTAACTCGCGTACCTTAAACTGGCGGTAGAGGTGGGTCAACTCTGGCAGCTGGTCGGTGCGCGCCTTGGAAGAAAGAGCCACAGCCGGATCAATGAAAGCGGCCTCCCGCATTATGTCGCTATTCAGGGGCAGATACATCTTCAGCTGATCAGCTGCTGTAATATAAAAGTCTAGGCACTGCAGCTTGAAGACCTTGATGTCCTGTTCCCGTTTGGCAGCCTGCTGCTCTCGACTCAAAGCCGGGTCATTTGGCAGTGGCACTTTCTCCAGAGCAGTAGCTGTTCCAGGACCAAGATAAATCTTTTCCAGGGGAACCTAAAATAAATCGTTCAGTTGTTAGAGTAAAATAGATTTAACGAAAGCACGGGCCGCATTCCGCATGACTTCTCTGAAACGTACCTGGAAGTGAGGATGCTTCACGTCTATTTTGTGAGCGCTCTCCAGCACGTTAGGCCGCATATAATTCTGGCACACCTTTACCAAGAGTTGTCTCGACTCAGTTTGCAGCCTGTGCACAAGTACTTTTGCACTTTGGAACAGAGCATTCATTCTGTTAAAATACTCAAGAGAGTATTTAAGGAACAGGAGATATGCTTTGAAGTAAGGATTCCTCATTTCCTCGTACAAGGCTGGGGCTTCCCTGTCTCTGTTGTCTTCGTGAGCGCAAGACAAAAAGAAATGCTCCAATGCAGTAAGATTTTCCAAAAGTCTGACGACACAGGAATGCATAACAAGCCATCTCGTTTGAGAAATGCTGACTAGTTTACGCTGCTCTTCGGAATAAAATTGCTGGAATTCCTCGAGAATAGCGGATCGTTTCGGGCTGCCAGAACTGTAGGACACGACCCGCCGGATCGTGGTGTTCACAAAAGAAGGCAACTTCTTGCAAGCAGCTGAAGCCGCTATGTGGGACGAATGACATATACAATCCATAAGAACCAGAGCTGGGGAGTCGTTCTTGAGTCTTGAATAGAAAGAATTATTTTTGCCGACCATTACAGGTGCATGGTCACACCCTAGACCAATGCAATTCGTGACTGGTATCTGATGCTGCTCACATAGACTCTCCTTGAATTTCTTATAGATCGCTTCAGCGGTACAATCCTTTGCGTCAAGCTCAATCATTTCGAGCAGGGGGGTGCATACCAATCCTGAAATCGAAATATTGTGATTGTGAGTAAAATGACGATGACATTCAGAGCAGTTAAAGTATAAAAATATTTTATCGGCTTACCTGTGCTCGGAGCCACATATTTAGTGAGAAGGCACATGTTTTTAATGTTTGAAACATCCGTGCTCTCGTCTACTAAGACAGAAAATGGCACAGTCCTTAAGTCCTGAACTATTTTTTCTCTCTCTGTTTTTGCCAGGACATTTTTCATTACAGCAGTGCACTTAGTGCGATCAAGTGTGACCCTCTTAGCAATTTCAGAATCATGGAAAAGTTTCTTGACCAGCTCCACTAAATGATCCGCTATCATAATAGCGATATTGTGCTCGGTGAAAAACGCAGCTAAACCAATCTCGGCTTTTTTCACTTCTTTTTCAAGCTTTTGTTCCTTGGTAGGCGCCGCAAAAACCGCGTTGATTGGACGAGTATTCTTGATGCTTGTGACTTTCTGTGCGTGTTTCTGCCCTTTCGCGTGCTTCTCGGCATCACTTTTTCCAGCAGAAAAGGTAGCATTGCAAGGAACACATTTAGCCTTGGTAGGATCCCCAGGGACAGGTTGGAGCCAGCCTCGAAATTCAGGCATTTCTAGCCACTTATTTTGAAATACTTTAGGGCCTTGCTTCTTTTCTGCCGAGGAAAGCTCACCCCGCGCCCGTTTCTTTTTCACAGGAGTACTTGATTTACTGCGGCGTAATCCATTCCCTTGTTGTTCCGTGTCACTTATCTCGTCGGGGGAGTCCACACTAGCTTCGTCCTCCATCTCCATCTAAACATATATTTTAATGCGTATTTAGAAAAAGAAACAGCGAGAATAAAAGGTTATGGAGGTTAACCGTACCAGGACTGGCTGCTTAAGGTTATAACTTTTATCTGCCTCAGTAATTAAACTGCTTACCTTCCAAACGACGCGTAAACACTCGTGTGTTGCAGCTTTTTTAAATTCAAAATGCTCAAAAGCTTCCGCGGTTTTGTCACAGCTTGCTAGAATACTCTTCAGCGATCGTTGGAGTAAAGAACAACAACACGTAGCGCTCACCGCCTTCCCGAAAGTGCAGGCGCAGTGCTTTTACGGAAGTACCAACACCGAAAGTAAAATGTACGATGAAAAGTGCTTCTTTAAATGTCCCTAAGCCTTTGCTTAAAGTAAAATAGTCGGATGTAATAGTGTAAACATATTCTGCCTTCTCATATTGACGTTTTCGCTCAAAATAAGTATTTTCTTTGTAAAATATGAAAATGGGCGATTTTGTGCCGAAATGGGCAATTCTGACAAGCTGTGTGGGCAAAAGCTCTGGTCGAGTCTGGCAACACTGTTGAACATGCCACACCGTTAGTATCTCAAGTTTTTACCCGCTTGCAGTATGGAATATTTTTTTTTCGTAACTAAATCCTTTGATTCCAGTGATCATGAAATCTTAATGAGGAGGAGGAAACAGCCCCGGCCTGTGACTCCAGCTCCAAGATCACCTAGTCAGCAGCATGAGGGTGCCTCATATATGGAAGCGGTTAAGTCCCATCCCATGCCTGTACCCTCCTCATGTGGGGACAGAATATTTGTTTTCCACAATCCGTCACCACCTGCTCAGAGAAAAGCCATTCTCTTCGTAAGTTTTTTTTTTATTACTGTGGTAAAAATGGTTTAAAACGGTAACTGTGATGTCCTTCTCATGTTTCAGAATCCTCCTGGCTATGAAGAAAAGGTGAAGGAATTGCTCAATAGATCTGACTGTGATGAAACGAGGAAGAGGAAGTACGCTGAATATAAGAGGAAGCTTGAGGACGAGAAGTTGGAGAGGCGGAAGAGGAAGAATAAGAGGCAGCAGGAGTAGTTGGCTGAGCGATAGCGAAGCCTATTACTTCACTGAACGGATTTGGCTCCTGTCTGTCTGTTGGTTTGCCTGTCTGTCTGTCTGTGTGTCTGTCCGCACGATAACTCGAGAACAACTTGAGGTATCGACTTAAAATTTTTACTGTAGCTTCCTTGCCCAAAAAGCTCGGTCGAGTTCGAAAATGGGCATTCTAGCTCAAAAATTGACACCGTAAAAAATTAATTTACATTTTCGAAAAAATAATTTTAAAATTAAATATTTTTTTTTCAGTGTCCTAAGGGGTAACTCGGCGAGTTGCGACCCGTAGGGCGAAAATTTCGTCCGTTTGGCCGTATCTCTTACCGTTCAGGCGCTACTGCGTGACTTACGGAAGAAAAGTGCTAAAAATGCATGTTGGTTGTCGTTTCCGAGGCATTTCGACAAGTTGCGACCCTCTGGACGAAAATTTCGTCCGTTTGGCCGTATCTCGCACCGTTAAGCCGCTGCAGCGTCAAATTTCGACAAAAAGTTCATAATATACGCTCAGATTTCCGCTTATCACAGACTAGCATATCGCCGGAACCGTCTCCACGAGTGAAATTTAATGAAGCTCACCGTTTCGTTGCTGGAAGCGTATCTTTTATGGCATCCTAATCCATACTGACAGCGCCGCAGGCCTAGGTAGATGTACGCAGGCGCGTCGCAGCGTAACAGTGTTTCGCGAGATATCGCGAAGCCTGTTACGCGAGACGTGGTCTGGCGTACATCTACCTAGTGTGTAATTTTTTTATTATTTTAGTTTGATGTTGTCTCTTTTTTCTGAAAAGTTCTTTTTTTTTTTTTAATGTTTGATTTGCTGAGCTCAGTTTCATTTTGTTTTCTTCTTATGTACATTTACATATGTAAATACAAAACAGCAAAAGTATGGATTTGTGATGTCATTTTAAAAACATCTTTTTTCTTATCTCGCAATTTTAAGTCAGTCTGTATCGTCTCTTGCTTCGAAGAAGTTTTGTATTGCAGAAACATAGCACAAAGTGTGTCACACTTATTGTGAGTAGGTAATACTCATTTTAGACAGCTATTTTTGGCTGAGCGATAGCGAAGCCTATTTGGCTGAGCGATAGCGAAGCCTATTTGGCTGAGCGATAGCGAAGCCTATTACGCCACTGGAGTGCTAATAAAGTTCGTCTGTCTGTCTGTCTGTGTGTGTGTCTGTTCGCACGATAACTCGAGAACGAGTTAAGATATCGAATTGAAATTTTTACTGTAGCTTCCATGCCTAAAAAGCTCGGTCGAGTTCGAAAATGGGCCTTCTACCTCAAAAATATTAACACTGTAAATAAATGATTTACATTTTCAAAAAAAAAAAAATATTTTTTTTTTTAAAGTGTTCTATAGGGTGACTCGGCAAGATGCGGCGTCTTGGGCGAAAACTTCGTCCGTTTGGCCGCATCTCTTACGGTTTAGCCGCTACTGCGTGACTTAAGGGCGAAAAGTCCTCAAAAGTCATGTTGGGTGTCGTTTCCGGGGTATATCGACAAATTGCGATCCCGTGGGCGGAAATCTCGTCCGTTTGGCCGTATCTCGCACCGTTAAGCCGCTGCAACGTCAAATGTCGACAGAAAGTACTTAATATACGCTTAGAGTTGTGTATTTCTAAGATTTTCGCTTATCACAGACTAGCATATCGCCGGAACCGTGTGCACGAGTGAAATTTAATGGCGCTTACCGTTCGTAACTCAAAGCCTTATTTTTTTTTTTTTTTTTATGGCATCCTAATTCATAATGACAGCGCCGCAGGCCTAGGTAGATGTACGCAGGCGCGTCGCAGCGTAACAGTGTTTCGCGAGATATCGCGAAGCCTGTTACGCGAGACGTGGTCTGGCGTACATCTACCTAGTACTTCACTGATCGGATTTGGCTCCTGTCTGTTTGTCTGTTTGTATGTCTGTACGCACGATAACTGTAGAACGAGTTGAGATATCCCCCTGGGATTTTTACAGTAGCTTATTTACATAAATAGCTCGGACGAGTTCGTAAATGGACATTCTAGCTCAAAAATTGCCACCGTTAAAAATTAATTTACATTTTTGAAAAAAACTATTTTTGAAATAAAAAAATTTTTCACAGTGTCTTAAGGGGTAACTCGACGAGTTGGGGTCCTCTAGGCGAAAATTTCGTCCGTTCGGCCGTATCTCTAACCGTTTAGCCGCTACAGCGTGACTCAAGGGCGAAAAGTTCTCACATTGCATGTTGGGTGTCGTTTTCGGGGTATTTTGACGAGTTAAGTTTCTCTGGACGGAAATTTCGTCCGTTTGGCCGTATCTCTTACCGTTTTGCTGTAAGAGCGTTGAATTTGGACAAGAAGTCGCCAATATGCCCGTAAATGGTGTATTAATCAGATTTGCGCCCATCAGACCGGCATATCGCCGGAACCGTCTGCACGAGTGCAATTCAATGGTGCCCTCTGTTTTTTTCTCGAATCGTACTTGAACAAGTCAGCAAGGGCATATCTCAAAAGTTCTGACAATCCCAAACTACTCTTTTCTGTGCATCGTCAGAACGGTCCCGTCGAGTGCAATTCAATGGCGTTCCCCGATTTGACGACAAGGGTTCAAATAATTTTCGAAATTATGGCATTCTTATTTTAACAGAAAGCGCCGTAGGCCTAGGTAGATGTACGCAGGCGCGTCGCAGCGTAACAGAGTTTCGTGAAAAATCGCGAAGCCTGTTACGCGAGACGTGGTCTGGCGTACATCTACCTAGTTATTTTCATTATGATGCACACCTTACTTAAAAATAGAAAATTAGATGATAGAGCAGTGTGACATGTACATCTTTCATTGAAATCAGTTCGCCTTTACGTTCGGGAAACTTTTGGAATTTAGTATGAGATGACTCACAGTATTAATTATTTTTTCATCGTGTGCATGAGACTAATGGAAACACTAACAGTAGTGTTTGAACACTAAAACTTTTTTTTTCGAGGCTTCTTAAATTTTTATTAGTTTTTAGGGATTTTCAATCGTTAAATTAGTTGTTTTTTTTTTGAGAGATTTTTTTTTTTTTTTTTTTAAATCAGAGCACTACTGTCTCAAGGCAGAGAACAGTTTCTCTTTGAGGAACTCCATATGCTAACACACCATTTCTCTTCTGATGCGGAGAGGGAATGGAACACCTGTGTTCTCATTAAAAATGGTTGTTAGTACAGTATCCAACTGTTCTCTAGGGAGATCAAGGAGTGTTTGAGGGTGAGAGAAGCCTTTCTCCATAGCAATATTTTTGCATTTGTTTATAAAGTCAGGAAAATATTTCCTGGCATCCCGTGCCATCAATGTTCTGTCAGACAGACTTGCGACAATGAGAGACAAGGCTCTTTTAAGCAGGGGTCCGTAACTTAGCATAACTTTTAACAAAACAAATAATAGGGCGTAACAAAAAATAATGTTATAGTTAAAAGTTTGTTAATTAACTTAACAGAAAAGAGGTGGCATAAATGTTAAATGTTAAAATCCATCACAAAAGGATTTTAGTTATAATGATAACTTCTAATCCCATAACAAATTATACCTCGAAGCTGGGAATAACTGTTACAGGTCTAAAAAATGTTAAACGTTTGTGTTACATAACTTATTCAATCCGCAAAGAAATTATAATGATGTTAAATGTTAAAGCTATTATCCCTAAAGTTACAGTTCATCGCGGCAGCGCAGCACGGAACCCGACCTGGCTCCTGGCTGCGCCGCCGGTGGTGACGGCCCGCGCGCGCCCGCGCGCGCTCGTGCACGCCAAGTTCCTGGTCGTGCAGGAGGTCGTCAGCGCCAACTATGCTCAGCACCAGCCGGGTGGCGCAGCACGGAACCCGACCTGGCTCCTGGCTGCGCCGCCGGTGGTGACGGCCCGCGCGCGCCCGCGCACGCCATGATCCTGGTCATGCTGGAGGCCGTCCCGCCAACTGCATGCTCAGCACCAGCCGGGTGGCGCAGCACGGCAGCCGACATGGCCCCTGGCTGCGCCGCCGGCGGTATCGGCCCGCGCGCGCCCGTGCACGCCATGATCCTGGTCGTGCAGGAGACCGTCCCGCCAACTGCATGCTCAGCACCAGCCGGGTGGCGCAGCACGGCAGCCGACATGGCCCCTGGCTGCGCCGCTGGTGGTGACGGCCCGCGCGCGCCCGTGCACGCCATGATCCTGGTCGTGCAGGAGGCCGTCCCGCCAACTGCATGCTCAGCACCAGCCGGGTGGCGCAGCACGGCAGCCGACATGGCCCCTGGCTGCGCCGCCGGTGGTGACGGCCCGCGCGCGCCCGTGCACGCCATGATCCTGGTCATGCTGGAGGCCGTCCCGCCAACTGCATGCTCAGCACCAGCCGGGTGGCGCAGCACGGCAGCCGACATGGCCCCTGGCTGCGCCGCCGGTGGTGACGGCCCGCGCGCGCCCGTGCACGCCATGATCCTGGTCATGCTGGAGGCCGTCCCGCCAACTGCATGCTCAGCACCAGCCGGGTGGCGCAGCACGGCAGCCGACATGGCCCCTGGCTGCGCCGCCGGTGGTGACGGCCCGCGCGCGCCCGCGCACGCCATGATCCTGGTCATGCTGGAGGCCGTCCCGCCAACTTTATGCTCAGCACCACCCCGTCATGACCCTGGTCAAGCTAGATTATGACGACTTTTCGGGTACAAGGACCAAGTCCACATAATAATTTTAATTTGTATTATTAACATTTACATTGTGTTTTAAATAGTTGGCTGATAAACAATCCATATCTGTACTCTGTACTATTTAGAAATTCGGATTGTGGTTAGTGTTGCCCAGCAATGAGTCCCCCTCCCCCTTCTCCTCTCTCACGTAAATAAACAGTGTCTGTCTGTAATGGTTTGGCCGATGGTGCAATATTTGTTTAGTTGAAGACGTTTCTGAGACCGAAAACAATTTATGACTTAATTTTGTCGAAGGACTTTGGTGATAAATTAATGCAAATTATTAGGATGCTTGATTTACAACATAACTCCATGAAAAAGGTAAGTTTTATTGAAGGCTTGAAGCTAACCTACAAAATGTATGTTGTGGTTTAAGTAGAAGACATTGCATGTCTAACTTAATCAATTCTTATACTATTTTAAATTTAACAAAAGAAATTAATTTTTCTCAGTCTCATGAATTATACACTTATAACATATTTTTATTTCACAGGTGAAGCCTACTTTATCATTTCAAGCACTAGTTGCCTTGTTTACAACATAACAACATGAAAAAGGTAAGTTTTATTGAAGGCTTGAATCTAACCTACAACATGTAGGTTGTGGTTTAAGTAGTAGACATTTCATGTCTAACTTAATCAATTCTTATACTATTTTTAATTTAACAAAATAAATTAATTTTTCTCAGTCTTCTGAATGATACACTTATAACATATTTTTATTTCACAGGTGAAGCCTACTTTAACATTTCAAGCACTAGTTGCCTTGTGAGGTCTTTGTTGGCATGCAAAAGAATGACATTGTCAATATTGTCACCAGACAAATTGAACCTCTGAGGGCGCAAAATAAAGCGCAATGCCGAAAACAGGCGTTCTACCGTCACTTGAGTGGCAGGTATTGCCAAAACAATCATAGCTAGTTCATATAGTTCAGGGGACACAGCTTTTCTGCCCTGCCAGTATGTGAAGATATCAGCTGATGGGGGAAGAGGGTCAGTGACTCTGTCGTACTCGTCCAGGAGTGCCCTAATTTTTGCTCTTCCCGTCACACACTGATTACCTTGTCCTTCTTTCAGAAGTTGCCGGTCCCTATTGCGCTGCTCCAGCAACTTATTGAATTCGCTATCATCAGCATCACCATCACTATCAGAGAAATTAATTTCCTCCTCAACTTCTAAGTCTGAGTCTACACTGTCTTCAAGGTCAAGAAGCCCCTTGACAACCTGCAGTCGCTGCCAGAGATCCACCAGGTAGGCTTTTCCATCCTGAATTTGCTCGGCTGTCAGCAGAGAAAAGTACCTGGGGTCCATCAGCAGCGCTGCATTAAATGCAGGGTAGTTGAAGAGTGGGGAAAGTCTCTCTTCTCCACGACGGCCCCTCTCCCGGTAGTGGACTGACTTGCTCCGCTCATTCATGGCCTCCACAAGGCGCTGTGCCAGGTCAGAGTTCCTCTTTTTCATGGTCATGGTAAGCTGTGTCCAAATCTTGTAAAACTCTCCTAATGTTAAATTTTGTGCCTGTAGCTTGATTGTAGCCTTGCGAGCAGGGCGGAGGTCTTCTAGGAGCTCTTCCACAGCTGACCACTGCGCTCCTGTGAGAGAGTTCTCAGCTTTCTCTATGGCACTATTAAAAGTGAATTTTCTGTCCAGAAAATTACGGAGCTTGTAAACACTTGCTACCATATCATAGGTGGATCCCCACCTGGTGACACAATCTAAGGAGGGCAGAGGTAAGTTTTCTTCTTTAATTTGGAGAACATTTGTTGGATTCCTTAAAAAGTTGGCTAATTTTCTCACAGCAATGAGGAGTGGTTTGAGAGATTCAGCCTGCACCCTGGGCTTCACCGCATCATCAACAGCAAGCTGTAGGGTGTGGGCTGCACATCGGACGCTTTGGATGGAGAACTCACCCTGTATCAGCTGGATATCTTCAGGTAAGTCATAGTCTAAATCATATTCAAACTCTAAGTTTTCTTCATTAAGAAGCTTTCCAGCTAATATATAATTTGCACCATTGTCAGTGGTGAATGAAACAATGCTCTTGATAGGAATGTCAAATTTCTTACATACCATGCTAATTATATGTTTCAGATTGGCTGCTGTGCTAGAGACAAACAGCTCCTCGACTGCTAATGTGCGCACAACCTTCTCCCCATTGAGTTCATATTGCACGTTGATGCCTATAAAATGTCTCTGGTTTCTTGAGCAACCATCAACTGCCATAGAGCTCATTTTTCCCTTCAATTCCTCTGAAATTTTCTTGCGGACTTTCTCTGCAAACTCTGGAATTTTAGCAGGGATGGTGTTTGAGGATATGGTGACCCTGTGAGATAAAAGTGAAAATAGTGTTTTAGTACTTGCACTTCTGTCTTAAATATTTTTTTTTTTTTTTCAGATTAGATCAAAGTGTCATTTTGGGCAAGGTAACTGATTTTTGCTGGGTAGAGAGGCTTTATAAAAAAAAGGACCTTTTAGGGCTCTGTAGTTAAAACAATTAATGAGATAGAAATTTGTAAAGTTTCAAAGTAAATGTAATAGATAAAAATGTTTGGTAAATACTAACTGTTGTCTTTGCACTTAGGTAAAATATAAATACACCACAGAATAGAAGAGCGAAATCTTTAAAAATGGTCCCAGATTGTATCCAAATTTGGTTTTTAGCAGTCACCAATGGTCCTCTACATTCTCTAATTTTTTATCAGAGGGTTATAATCAAATAATTTTTTAAGTCAAGTTAATACTACTCTGTCCACAAAAATGTGTATGTTGTACATTTTAAGTGAAGTATACATGCCATGTACAGTTTAATAAATATATACATGGCCATGTACACTTTAATAAATATGTAAATGACCATGTGCACTGTAATTAGTGTATACATGACCATTTACACTTTAATAAATGTATACATGACATGTGAGCTGAAAGCAGTAACTGTTTTCTTAGCACAGTATTTATGCATTTATAAATGCATACGTGGTATGTATACACAATTCAAAGTATACATGTCATGTATACTTCATTTAAAGTTTACAATCTGCACATTTGTAATGAAAACGTAAATTGAGGAATGCTAGACTAGACTAATAATAAATGAAGCATCCTTTAGCTACATAGTAAAGTTGTTTTTAAAAAAATTCTATCTGTGGAACCCCAGCAAAAATTTATGACTTTACTCCACATAACTCTTTGGCTTTGGGGAGAGGAAATAACTAATTTTATTTTTCTTACCTTTCAGCTGCAGGCATAGCATTTATCATAGGTTGAATGATGTCTTGAAGTGCAGCATAGTCAAGAGCCTGGAAGGAGAGCCCATGCTCCGTCACAAGCCTGATGCTGTGGAGCTGGAGAGCGGCTGCTGACATTTGCACCCCATTGAGCACAGCTGGCTTAGCACGTTTAGCAGGTGGTCCTGTCTCTTTCTTCTGCTCTGCCCTAGCCTGAACAACTTCATCAAACGCTTTCTTGTGGTGGTGTTCTAAATGAGAGAGCAAATTGTGTGTGTGCTTGCCCTGAAAAAAAAAAAATACATTTTAATAATATTACTTGCTTCTTTAATTAACATATACGGTCAGAAAATTCAGTTGAATTATTCATCAGTAATTTTTCTCCACAAAAAATGTAATAAGGCATGATATAAAGGTCCAGTAAAATGTAATGTAGCAATTGAACACCATTTGTTTATGAGATATTTCTAAATTGAGTCTAAGTTCAATGGTTTAATTCCTCAAATAGCCTCTCTTTGTACAACGGAAAGCTTAAAAATATGAACGACAAAATCTGTATGAAACTAACGGAGAGCACTTATTTTGGTACCATATAAAAGGCCCCAATATTAGAAGTGTTCTCTGTGGTTTTATCTAACATTGTTCCAAAGTAGTGTACTTACCGGAATTTTTTTATTACAGTTTGAATGCAGACAGTGACATTCGAACACTTTGTTACCAAGTTCATGGCAAGAAAAGTGCTTGTGCACCGGATGTAGCTTTTCCACACACTCTTCCTGCCCAATTTCAGGACGGCCACGTCGCCGCTTTCGGGGATTTGATATCGACGTCGATGTCGAACACGTGGAAGACAAAGGCGTCTGTGGAGGCGTCGGTGTGGCCGCCGGTGTGGCCGTCGGTGAGGGCGTCGGTGTGGGCGTCGGTGTGGGCGTCGGTGTGGGCGTTGGTGTAGGGGTCAATGTATGCGACACACTGTCGTCACCCATACCATCACCTTCACCATCCATAACTTGAACAATACAGCTGGCTAATCCAAAGAGAACTCGGTGCGCACTGGTGCTCCGCCCAAGCACCTAGTCCAATCTGACTCTGACTGACGGATCGCACAACAATCGCCACCACCCCCCTTCTCACCCCCCCTCCCCCCCCCCGCCCCCCCGGCACCCAAGGCAACCAAATTCACAGAGTGTCTGCAGCGAGCGACGCCTCCCGCTTGACCAGGGTCATGGGGTGCGCGGGCGCGCGCGGGCCGATACCGCCGGCGGCGCAGCCAGGGGCTAGGTCGGCTGCCATGCTGCGCCACCCAGCTGGTGCTGAGCATGCAGTTGGCCTCCTGCACGACCAGGATCATGGCGTGCACGGGCGCGCGGGCCGTCACCACCGGCGGCGCAGCCAGGAGCCAGGTCGGGTTCCGTGCTGCGCCGACCGGCTGGTGCTGAGCATAGTTGGCGCGGACGACCTCCTGCACGACCAAGAACTTGGCGTGCACGAGCGCGCGCGGGCGCGCGCGGGCCGTCACCACCGGCGGCGCAGCCAGGGGCCATGTCGGCTGCCGTGCTGCGCCACCCGGCTGGTGCTGAGCATGCAGTTGGCGGGACGGCCTCCTGCACGACCAGGATCATGGCGTGCACGGGCGCGCGCGGGCCGTCACCACCGGCGGCGCCGCCGGGCTGGTGCTGGGCATACAGTTGGCGGGGACGGCGTTCTGCATGACCAGGGTCACAGCGCGCGTGGGCCGTCACCACCGGCGGCGCAGCCAGCAGCCAAGTCGGCTGCCGTGCCGCGCCTCCGGGCTGGTCGCGCTTCAGGATCGGCCTGACTGTTGGCCTCGTCAAGCCCGACGGTTCGGTGCGCGAACATATTATCCATGGTGTGATTGGCTGAGCGATAGCGAAGCCTATTACTTCACTGATCGGATTTGGCTCCTGTCTGTCTGTCTGTTTGTTTGTTTGTTTGTTTGTGTGTCTGTGCGATAACTCGAGAACGAGTTGAGATATCGAGTTGAAATTTTTACTGTAGCTTCCTTGCCGAAAAAGCTCGGTCGAGTTCGAAAATGGGCATTCTAGCTCAAAAATTGACACCGTTAAAAATTTACATTTTCGAAAAAATAATTTTAAAAATAAATATGTATTTTTTAGTGTCCTAAGGGGTAACTCGGCGAGCTGCGACCCGTAGGGCGAAAATTTCGTCCGTTTGGCCGTATCTCTTACCGTTTAGCCGCTACTGCGTGACTAAAGGAAGAAAAGTCCTAAAAATGCATGTTGGGTGTCGTTTCCGAAGTATTTCGACGAGTTGCGACCCTTTGGGCGGAAATTTCGTCCGTTTGGCCGTATCTTGCACCGTTTAGCCGCTGCAGCGTCAAATTTCGACAAAAAGTCCGTAATATACGCTCAGAGTTGTGTATTTCTCAGAGTTTCGCTTATCACGGACTAGCATATCGCCAGAACCGTCTGCACGAATGAAATTTTTTTGCGCCTACTATTTCGTTATTTACAGCGTTTTTTTATGGCATCCTAATCTATACTGACAGCGCCGCAGGCCTAGGTAGATGTACGCAGGCGCGTCGCAGCGTAACAGTGTTTTGCGAGATATCGCGAAGCCTGTTACGCGAGACGTGGTCTGGCGTACATCTACCTAGTCTTATAATGTAGATTTACGTGTACTGTAACAGTTAACTAAATGTTAAATGTTATTAGTTACCATAGGCTCTTGTTGGATGTCTCGTGGTAAATATAAGTTATGATTTTGTGTTGTGTTACAGAAATAACGTTTAATCCCGAAACTTGTTGAATGTTAAAACTAATATTTGTTGGACCGTAACATTATTGTTTAACATTTAATGTTTTTTGCTAAAATTTACTTTACATGTGGGTGGCTGATTGTTAAAAGTTAATGTTAAACTTTAACTTTTTTATTAACTTTTATTTAAGAGTTTTTGATAAGTTACGGATCCCTGCTTTTAAGCATTTTCCAGGAGCTTTCACCAAATACAATTTTAAATGGAGATTCTGTGCGGCCCAAATGAAGGTTGGCCCATGGGGTTTTAGTGGTAGTCAGCTCAACTTTTAGAGTGATTCCGCCAACAGAAATAGGGGGGAGTGATGTTGTAGACTCCAAATTATTTTTAATCATGTTGTAAATATTGTCTGAAGTCATTTCCTCAAACTCTTTTAATGACAACCGTGTCCATTGTCTGCTCCCTCTTGAATTAGCGTCCCCAAGAATTAAAACGTAGGGTTTAAAGTTAAAAAATCCAAACCCACACGTATAGCTTTTGAACCATTCTTGGTCAAAATGTAATCCCTATAGCCTAATTCCATAGGGAATTTTGTGAGGTCAACAGGTATTACCTCTGGCTCCTCGTAAATGCCAAGAGCCTCTTGCAAAAGTCTGTCAACATCCTCAGAATAGGGCTGGTCAAAGATTTCATTGAGGTCGACAGAGCAATTGAACTGGGCTGATGCTAGTTGGTCGTGAGGTATCGAAGACATCCATGTGACATGTTTGTTAGTCCATTTTCTCCGAATATTCTTCAATTAATGAGGAGTAATGTCAACATACAATTTGTATTTGATGCATATGGAGCTGCGTGCTACATTATTGATTATATCAATAAAAGTGACAGAGGTGTCGGGGGAGTTCCTCGCCGAGTAGAGGTGTCAGTAATCTATTAAGAGAAGTACACAAAGAGATTCAGAAAGGAAACTTCACCTTACAACAAACACTACAGAAGATATGCGACACCTTCTATAATAACAGCGAACTTTGCATACAAGAAGCATGCTATAATATTCTTCAAATGCCAATGTCAAGATCAAGCGAAGAGTGCATTTTTATTCCTACCTTTCCTCCAGAGCAAAGGGTGAAGATGGTAAAAAGTAGTGCTAAACTTATGAACCACCCACCTGATTCAACAGATATTTTTGAAAAAGGTTTGATTGATCACTACACAAAGAGGCCCAAAGCTCTAAGAAACTTATGCCTTTCTGAATTTGCTGCATTTTACACTTTTTCCACAAAGCCAAGTAAAAAATCCATTAAACTTAAAGGAAATGCTGGATATATTCGTAAAAGATTAAAGCCTCGTATTATTAGATACAGAAATTACAATTATGAGCTTGATCCTGAGAATTACATTCGAGAGCAACTTATGCTATTTCATCCATGGAAAAATGAGACTCGTGATCTTAAACAAACAAGAAACAACATCAATTTCAGACGACATTCTTCTTCTATAGCCGCAATAAGAAAATAGTTCAATGCTTTTAATGATAATGAATTGAACAAGGCAATAACAGAAGCAAATGAAAGAGATGAAAATAATATTTCACTCTTTGACAAAGAAGCACCTACATTTGATTTTGACACTTACCACTTAAATGATCCATTTGTACAATCTAACATAGAGCTTGAGTGTGAAAGCGCCTTAAAAAGCTCAGAATATAAGACAATGGCTCCTACAAAATTACCTGAGTCAGAGTTTCAAAATCTTTTCGAAACTTTAAATCAAGACCAAAGCGATTTTATCATGCATGTTGCTGAACATTTTCGTACATCACAAGATCAAAGACTTTTCTTCTTAACTGGAGGAGCTGGTGTAGGCAAATCTCTAGTTATCAAGACATTGTACCAAACATTGTACAGAATTTTTAATTCTCAAGAAGATACCAACCCAGACATACCCAAAGTGCTGTTATGTGCACCTACAGGAAAAGCAGCCTTTAATATTAAAGGACAAACTTTACACCATGCTTTCCATCTTCCACTAAATCAAAAACAACCAACACTACTTTCTCCAAATGTATCTCAATCCTTAGCAACTGCTTTAGGACACCTGAAACTATTAATCATTGATGAAATATCTATGGTTCGACAACATATCTTACAAATGGTACATGAAAGACTACAAGATATTATGGGCAACAAGAAAGAGTTCGGTGGAGTTTCAGTACTTGCAGTTGGAGACTTCTATCAACTACGACCAGTATTCGCAAGACCGTTATATTCACCTACAACAGGAAATACTTATCAAGATATATTTCAAAAACCACTATGGCATAAATTTAAAGTTTTTGAACTAACAAAAATAATGAGACAAAATGAGGCTAACTTTCAGCATGCTCTTAACAATCTTGCTAAAGGAAAACTGAAAACCAAAGATATTGATTTATTTAAGTCAAGAACATTTGTCAAGGTACCTCCTCAAAAACATATACAAGATGGAATGCATTTATTTGCGAAGAATAAAGATGTTGACAATTTTAATGCAAAGGCATTAAATAACATTCGTGGTAAACTATATAATTCAGTGGCTTCTGATGTCATTCATGGAACAGGAACAAAACTTGCAAGAAGACAATTACTGCATTCTCTTGAACATAGTAAACCTCAAGACACAATGGGAACTCCTACAAATGTTTCACTTAAGGTCAACGCAAAATACATGATAAGTTATAATGTTGACACTAATGATGGCATTTGCAATGGAGCAACTGGAACTTTAAAACAAATAGACTTCGGAAAAAATTTACAAGGTCAAAAAAAACCTTTAAGACTTTGGTTTCAATTTGATGATGAAACAACAGGCATTGCACTAAGGCAAAAAAATAATATTCTTATGAAGAATTTAAACATTCCAAGAAATTGGACACCAATTACTCCTATAGCCCTAACAGTAAAAACCAAAAAGAATTCAAGTTTGAAAGTGAACAGAAAACAGTTTCCGATAATTGTTGCCCATGCCATATCAATACATAAAAGTCAAGGAATGAGCATCAAAAAAGTTATTGTGCATATTCAGTCACGTATGACTAGAGAATTGCTTTATGTGGCTTGTTCCAGAGCAACATCTTTACAGGGCCTCTTCATTATTGGAAAATTTTTTGAACCATCAAGAGTTATGAAACATTCTGACCTCGCTAGAGAAGTTAAACGTTGGAAAACTTGCAATGTGATTCCACGCTTTTCCTTCTTACAAAAGAAGGTTCAAGGTCTAAAAGTAATTTTCCACGACGTCCAATCCCTACCGAAACACATTAATTTGATAAGAAACGACAAAAACTTTACATCAACAGATTTGATGATATTTGGAGAAACTTGGGTAACAAGCAGAGATTACTTAATAATTAATGACTTCAAGCTATTAATTCATACTCCTCATGAAACTAATAGAAGACCACAAGGAGTAGCAATCAACGTCAAAGAGCATTTGATGCCTCATGTGACAAATTTACATTCTGAAATTTTTGTCAACAGTAAATACAAAATTGATGTAGCATATTTTACTATTTTCAACTACACAATTATTGGACTTTATGCTAAACCACATACACCGATGAAATTGAAGAAAAACAAAATACAGAAGAAGATCAAGTTATTGACATCTCATCAACTGATGAAAACTTTCAAGATTTCGAATCAATTCTTGCTTCCATAAAAAAGGAACCTTCCTCAGAGGTAACTAGTAATTAATTTTCTGTTCACTACTTATCTCTTTACATATCAAGGGAAGAACACAAAGTCAGATTAACATCAAACTAATGGCAAAAAATTATTCCAAGCCACTATTGAAAACCATTTTGACATCTCCATAAAGTCAGAATGGTTCTCAATACAAACCTCAAATATCATGGTGACATCTGTTTCATACATTCCAAACAGCCAATTTTTCTTGAAATAATACAATCAGCTTTAATTTACCTTACTTGCAGGATAACGAGTCAAATGCACCTTTAGCTACCAGACTTTTCAATCCAAAGTCTACCACAACTAAGAGAAGGAAGAAGACTAAATCAGAGAGAAAATCAAACCTGCCAGATTCATCTAAAAATAAGGTAATTTTTATCCTTACTTGTACATGTTAAAATCAATACAGAATACTACTCATAACTCATGCATACACGCACTGATGTGGCTCATAAGTTCAATGCCTTTAGCCATGAGCAGTACTGTGCATTCACTTCTATTTATACAACAATAAATTTCATTTAAATTTCAATGCTATATTCAATCACAGCAAAAAGAAGACAAAACCAAACCAGAAATGAAAATGAAGAAACAGATAAAACTAAAAATAAAGAAATACATATCTAGCAGCAGTTCAGACTCTGACTCCAGCGATGAATCCAATAAATATGGTTCAAACCTAAAGAAGAAGGCCAGACCATGTGATTCTCCTAAACCATCAACTAGAGGACAGGTACTATAATTATGTTCAAAATAAAAATAAAGAAACCTTATAAAATTTCATACAATTAATAAAAATATTTGATTACAGCTAACCGAAACAGAAAAGATGCTACTGACTAAATTGAAAACTAAAAATGAATCATCTTCTACTAAAATACTACCCAAATCAAAGTCAGAATCAGCTTCTGACACTACTTTAAGTTCAGAATCTGATGATAATAAGAAACGGGCTCACAAAAGGAAATACTTGGTAAGTCAAGTTAATATCTTATTAACACTGTTAACGTAACCATGCTCTTTCATTACAATGTTTACATGGTAAAATTTATAGAAACATAAAAGGCAAACTTCAACATCAGACTCTGATGAATCTTCAACAAATGATTCTGATACTGATTCATCAACATCTTCCATCACTAATAAAAAGAAAATTTCATCAAAACAAAGAGGTTCAAACTCAACAAAAAAGGTAAATACATTTTCAACTCAGTTTACATTTCATATACATTATATTAATATACTTACAAAATAATATGTGTTTTAATTCTTTCGAAGAATGAAGTCTCATCAACAGACGCTTCAACAGAGGATACTGATACCTCATGTACATCAGCAGAAGAAAACATGAAAATATTCAAATTACAAAAAAAAATGTACAAAACTCTCATCTAAAAAGGTATTTAAGTTATAACCACAGGCTTATTTTATAATTTTAATTTATGATACTGTTGTGAATAGCAGTTTGTTTACAAAGAGACTCTTAACCAAACCTGCTTACACCTATGGCCGCAGGCATCTTACCTTACTCCAACTCTAAGGTCTCTACAATGCCAGCCCCTACTCCTTTTGCTTCCTTCTACCCCCTCCCTTACAATCGCCCGGCCGGCGCTCTCCTATAAAAGAAACCCGCGCGCTGGCCTCGTCGCCCAGTCTTGCGCTGTCTATTGTACGAGCCTTAGCTATCAATAAACAGTCTACACTGTTAAAAATTATGTTGTAAATTAACAACACATTCGTAGTTAAGTTTGTTAGCAACACATGTTGTTCTCCAACAACAATGTTGTAATCCAACAATATTCCTGAAATTTTCTGAAACTTATTTTCCCCTCAAAACAGTGAGTTTCTGGTTCCTGCTTCACAACAAAAATTGTAACATTACAAATTTGTTGTTTTAGAACGATATGTGTCGCTATCAAACTTAACTACAATTTTGTTGTAGACCAACAGCATGGTGATAAGTAGTTGTTCCTGTTATGGACCACTATGGGTAAAATAGAAAGACTTTTGTCAGAACATCAAGGAATACAAGTAATGTTGTTTGCCAACAACATTCTCATCACGGGGAGTGTCATCAGCCAACAACCTTTTCTAACAGTGTAAGCCTTCCCCCTTCGCCTCCTTGTAACATAGTTGGGGCTCACCCCTAGGACCCAAATGTCAATGGAATTTTTTTTTTTAAATTTGGTTTGTGAGTTACAGGAGATTATTTTTTGGGGTTTGACCAACACGGATAAAGTTATGAGTGATATGTAATATCCTAAATGAAACACAGAACTGATCTTATTCCAGGCGTTATTAATTCAGTTTTTTGTCCTGAATCAAATAACCATTAGTTGGATTAAAATTAAAATGTTGTCAAACGGTATTCTACTAAATAGGTCTATGAAAAAATTTTCACGATCCAATCCAACTAATGGTTATTTGATTCAGGACAAAAAACTGAATTAATAACGCCTGAAATAAGATCAGTACTGTGTTTCATTTAGGATATTACATATCACTCATAACTTTATCCGTGTTGGTCGAACCCCAAAAAATAATCTCCTGTAACTCACAAACCAAATTTAAAAAAAAATTTCCATTGACATTTGGGTCCTAGGGGTGAGCCCCAACTATATTCTACCACTCCCAGAACTATATTCTACCACTCCCAGAGTCAAATACCTCAACAAAACCAGAAACCGATAAATTTGTTGAGCTAAATAGGAGAAATGTCAACCAGATGGAGGGAAGGAGTAACGGGCCAAAGTTGAGAAAATTCTGGGATGTTGGCCTCATACATAAGTACCTTTGAGCAAAGTTTCATTAAAATCGTCGGACCAGCTAAAAAAGTTAAAAGTAAAAAATAAAATTTTTATAGATTTTAGCCCCAGAATCCCAATGAAAATTAAAAAATTTGTTACAAATATATATTTTCCTAATCAGTAAGACAAGGGGAAGCTATTTATGCCCACTAGACCCTTTGCTGGCCAATTTCAAAAATCTAAAATATTCTGGAAGTTTTATTGAAATTCAGAAAATGAAAAATTTGCCAAATCCAAAGGAGATTTTTCCCAGCCAAACCCTGCTACATTTGGGTACTATTGCACCCCCTGAGTGAGTTTTTGACCCCGCCGACCAAAAGTCCGACATCACCATCCGGGCTCTGCGGTGATTTGAGAAAGAATGGCCCCGCTGCGCGACGCGCCGCGGCGCAGCGGCCGGAGCACCCTAAAACGACGCGATTTGGCAGCTAAGTGCTGCACGTCAGAGCCCATAACTCAGGAACGGGTGCAAAACACAGCCCAAAAAAATTCTGGTGTATTCTACATAGTAAGAGGGTCCTTGCATTAAATTGGCATCAAATTTCAAAAATACGTATTTTGGGAATAGCGATTTTAAGTTTTACATAACTAGTTCTTTTGCTTAAAGTTCAAAATTCCGACGAATTTTTCATACTAAACCATATGTCGCCTATTAACGTTTTAAAAGGGCTTTTTTGTCCTCTTTCCAAAACTTTTTTTGTTTTGTCGATATCTTTTCAAATGGCTGAGATATTTGCGTTTTCCTGCAAGGCTGCAAACAGTCAAAAAACGCGTTTTGGGGCAATTTTTGGTTAAAACGGCGTATGTTTCAATCGCCATATCTCCGAAACCAAATTTTTTCAAGCAAAACCACTTGGCCCCGTCAACTACACCACTATTCGAGTCTACCCTGTAAATTTGAGCCAAATCGGTGACATCGACATTTTGCGGCGTGCCTTTTTACCGTGGAATTACCCTGACTGTGTTTCCTAACCTGCAAAGGCTGTGTTGTGGGTGAGTGTGAGTGTGTGTGTTGCTAGGCTACGTGCCCCTGTACTGTTACTGACCCGCGACAGTCGTGTCCTTGACCAACTTCGCCGTGAGTAGTAAAGAGGGTACAATGTCACGTCCGCCATCTTGGAGGGACAATGTCACGTCCGCCATTTTGCCTGGGGGGAACCCCCTGAGGGGTTCAAAAGGTCATCTTAGGGGTGGCTAACCTAACCTAACCTAAGGGCCTAAGTCACCGCCGCCATCTTAGGGGTGGCTAACCTAACCTAAGGGCGTAAGTCACCGACGCCATCTTAGGGGTGGCGAACCTAACCTAAGGGCGTAAGTCACCGACGCCATCTTAGGGGTGGCTAACCCAACCTCAGTCACCGAGGCCAGCTTAGGGGCGCAACCCACAAGGGCGTAACATCGAGGATCGTGACGTCAACCTAAGTGTCCTTACGGACCTGTGTCAGGATGTCAGGATGGCCGAGTGGTCTAAGGCGCCTGCCTTAAGAGCGGGTCCTCTTTAGGACGTGGGTTCGAATCCCACTCCTGACAATTTTTTTCTCAGCATTTCCATGCGCGCCCAGGAGGCATGCTGATACGCTCGTTAGAATTTTTAACGGAAAATCCTATCCCCCCTAGTGGAGGCCTATACGAAACCGACAAGCTAACTGCTTAATTTTTTTGTAAATTTTTTCAACTTTTAAATATTTTTTGTAATTTTTTTAATTTTTTTTGCAAACTACCTCAGGTTTTACCTCTGGCTACGGGGATCTGCCGGTGACTGACCCCACAGGTAAAGAGCCAGTGGGAACCCCCACAGGGGGAGGGGAAGAGCCAGTGGCGCGGCCCATAGGGGCATAGTGACGGGGTGAAGTGTGGGAGCCGCAGGGGCAGGACTGGGGGCGGGACCGACTGGTGCAGAGTGAGTAGCGGGACGCTGGACGAGTTCAGGATTCGCATAGTCGCCCTCGTCGAGAACCGCGTGGCGCTTGCTAGTGTTGGGGGAAGCCATGGCTAGACGTGTCACGGATGAAACCAGAGAGACAAGTGATGCTGGAGTGATCACCCGCTCTAAATTTATACCCGTCGCCGCCCACCCTGTGGCCCGTCCCTGCAGGTTTTAACTTGAGTTTACCGCCGGCGTTCACAACATGTTTGCGCGCCTGTCGTAATGACACACGTGCGTTTTTTTCCAAACATGCGTTTAAAAAGTGTGCGCACTTTTTCATCATTTTTAATTGGATTCGAAGTAAACAGTTTGTGTACAAAGGAGTGGAGTGTGTAACCGTGTGCTCTATGAATTAGATAGAGTAGGCAGTATTCGCCACATACTTTAGAATCAATAGCTTGTAGACTTGTATGATTGTAAATCCATTTCTTACACAGTCTCTTAAGAAAATTTTTATGGTGAGAGACAATGGGGGGCATCCCGTATGAATCCCAATATTCACCTACGCCGTGCTTATCAATGAAGAAAGCTACCCAATGCGAGCCGGGTTTAGAAATGGGGTCTGTATTGCATATGAGGAGTGCGGGACATTTGTGAAGCCTGCGGGGGAGGGTGTCGGCGGCAAACACGCCCTCGAATAAGGGGGCGACGTGTCTGTCGCGCCGCATGAGTGTATCCAGAGTAAGCCCGTCCATTATACACTGTAGTCAACGATAACGTTCCTATCCTTATCGATTTCAATAAGATTCTGAAACTCGGCGTACACAACGCAATTTATAGGCTGGGGAAGAGGTTCGGCAAATCGAAGATCGAGACGCAGTGCCCCTTGCTTCTGGAGGTTCCAGTGAGGTTCACTGGCCGACATGTCGGGCGAGAGGTCGAAAACAAACAGAGTGTTGCCCTTGGCGTAATCACTCCAACTAATGCCGTTTCCCTCGTCCTTCCAGTGTATACCCGTGCCTGTAAAGAGAGTGTTGTAACACTCCATGTACAGATCCTTTGAGAAGTCAGGGGTGAGGGGCTGTGACGGGACAGGCTGTCCATCCACATGCATTTGAAGATAACTCAGACTAAAGTGCTGGAAGCGATATGGGTTACGGGCGTAATCCCCATTGAAAGCACGATTGTCTACAAACCCAATAATAACTCTCTGAGGTAGTTGGTTCAAAAACAGGTTGTCTATAGTTTTAGAATGCATCCCCTGGGCTATCGTGACAGTTTTGATGTCCACTCTGTTGACAGGATACTTGGCTGAAGCCTTCTCGAGAGCCTGTGCGTGCGCCAGTAGGACCGATGGAGAAATAGTAACTCTCCGAATGAACAGTTTGACGTCCAACAGTTTAATTTTTTCAGTACCGTTCGTACTCATGAGCGCAAACGCATCTCGAGACCGAGTCAATTTTATACGTAGAGTACAATTATTGAGCAGGAGCCGATCCGTATTACAGATATCGAGGTGTAGCGGGCCCATCATTTCAAACTCTCGACTCAGCTTGGTGCGTGAACGACGCCACGCGAGTCCAATGTTTCGATTACTGTCGAGAGAGTCGTGGTACCCGGCCGTGTCCTCATGCCACATGCGCTGCTGGAGATGCGTATCTTTCGCAGACTTATCATAATTTAGAAATGACTCAATGTATGCCCGCCAGGGGTAAGTCATACTCGACTGAGATATAACTGTACCGTTGATACTAGCGTCTACCTGAGACCATTGGGCATGCATGCCGTAATTTACGAGTGTGGCGTCACTGTTGTCAGCGTCAGTAATGTCTGAACCATCGGCATTTACAATTTTTTCTTTCGTGTAGAGCAGCATGTGTGCGGGGTCAGCATAGGCGTAACCCACTCCAGCTACTTCTAGCTCTATCGTGGTCGCCGAATCAAAATTAGCCAACGGACTAACCATGATCCATTGAGATCTCTCCTCCCCCATTTGTGTGGCACTGGAGAGCCAAAGACTTAGCTCTGTTGGCAGAGCCTCGACGGAGGCACTATGCATGAAAGCCATTATGAAAAACAGTCAGGGGTATAGCTCCTTCTCGTTCGAGCTTTAGCTACGGAATGAGGTTTAGTCGTAAGCCTCTTCCTTTTTATAGCTCTGCCGGACCCACTCATGGCGGATGCCGCCCTGCGTTTGAGATTCTGAACTGCTTCCCCCGCGTGTCGCCTAGCACTGTCTGCTATAGGATCGCCACTGGCTACATCGGCAAGGACGTGCGCGCCGGCCCGGGCCGCCTCCCTCCCCACCGCGGTCGCGCCGCTCTTGAGAAGGGGGAGGACCGTACGAAACAGCCCGCCGAGCCATGAGCCAATACCGTGTCCTTTTTGAAATGAGGAGCCCGCGTAATACTGTCCGCCGCCGGCCTGACGCAGGTAATACTCCGTAATATGATCTTGACGCGTCATGATACTTGTTTAAAATGAACCAATAAGGTTGACGTTCCAAAGTCGAATGGTACATTACGCCCAGCATGGTCCTTTATATAGATCTCCAGGGTGTCAAACGATTTCGTCCGAAGATCGAAGTAAATCGGATGATCAAAGTGAACCATAGACATGGTGCCGTACTGCGCCTTCGTGTCTACAGGCACGGTTCGGAGAAGAGGGGCGCGCGTGTGCCCGATAATCTGTTCCTCTAGTCCATCCATGTAAATAAACATCTGTGAGGGAACTCCCAGACTGATATCCACAGGTTTTACCCCCAAAATTTCCTCACCGGCAGAGTATGGTCCAGCATGGGCTAGTCCCAGCTGGAGGGCGAGACGGGGAGAAAAATGGACTTTGATTTTTTCATCTATGTCCAATGGCATGAACTTACTGCGCTGATCAGGGAGTAGTTTGAAATGTTGTGTCTCCTCCACATTATTATTATTTCCGAAGCCTTTCAGAGCATCTCCTATGCCTATCACAAAGTCGTTTATTGAACTAAATGAACCAGGGCGTACGAAAACTGTATCAACAAAAGTCTCTGATACGAGTGTGATTTCATTTTCCCCCTGAACTATGTGTGCTATCGTGTTAGGGTAATGCAGCTCCACGAGTGCGGCTTGCCAGTGGCCATGGAGTTCCAGGCGCTGAGCCAGCTCCGTCTTAAAATGACAGGTTGTGTTGTCAGGATAAACCTCCGGACTGGCGTTACTTGGGAGAAACGCGTAAAAATCCATGTTAGACAATATCTTTATCGAAGATCCAAGAGCGACTCTTTTTAGGATAACCTCTCCAATGGACGAGATGTTGTCGTTTGCCTTTAGTTCCTTTAGACCGCACTATATATGCTATTTTGAAGGCCTCGGGCTTGGTGACCTTCTGAAGCTCCATTTCATAAAATGTGCCCTCAATTGGATCCTGATCGAGATCCTCCAGCCGGTACACCGGCACCGCATGAGGAATGACCTGAACGATTTTAAATATCTCCTCGCTCCAGTTCCACGTGTACCCCTTTTCAAAGACTTGTTTTTCTCTACTGATTCGGACATAATCACCCAAATTAAACTTTGGTTTTTTTCTACTGCTGTTCATATCGTGGTACAAGTTATTATATACCTCCAGAACTCTATCGGGAGTCACATCCACAGGACGCATTTTAATAGAACGGTGATACGTGTGGTTGTATGCATCCACAATATTGTCAAGAAGCCCATCAACATATCTGTATATTTCAGTGTACGTGAATCTTTTAAATAATTTTGACTTGATGGTGCGTTGCCATCTCTCTACAATGGAACATTTGATGTCCGGATTATGAGTGTGAATATAGGTAATGTTATTATCTTTCAGAAATTTCTGAAATGTTTTGTTAATGAATTCTTTCCCCTTGTCCGAAAATAGGCGAGTGGGTCTTCGATCTGTACTTTTGAAAATAGTTTGGAACCCCTTAATGATAGATGAAGCAGACTTATCTTTGATAGCGACAGCCCAACCGTATTTTGAGAAAACATCGATCACACATAAAATGTAGCTATAACCATCATTATCTTTTTTAAGCGACTGGAAATCAGTCAAGTCTGTTTGCCAGCTCTCATCAATATTATCAGCATAAGTCACATTGCGAGGAAATCGACGCCTAGCCGGTTTGTGAAGTGTGTATGCGTCCTCACCCTCTAGATAATGCGTTATTTTCTCTTTCTTTTCCCCGGTAGCATCCCAGAGTTTCCAAGCAGAGCCGTAAGACGCGGGGTCAGCGGGCTCGTGATACACGTCCCCAAGATTGCCAGGCATGTTGAGTGACACGTTTGGGTTTAGCCAGACGTTTGAGTTTAGTCACGCGTTTAGTCACGGAAATGGGAACCACAGCGCCGCCGCCGTCCTGGTTTCGCGCCTGAATAATAGCAACTCTACGTTTCTCGTTAGGTATAAGTTCTAACGGAATATTGAGCGTAGACAGAGTTTTAATAAAATTCGACACACCCACAGGTTCAAAATTTTTTCGTGATCGTGTGAGATCCGAAATTAAATCAATGATATTGGAGTTATTTACAGATGTACCGTTGAGAGATACGAGGCCTGTAGAGTCCCACGTCACTCGTGAACCAGCCGTACTCAAATAATCATAAATTCTCAGTGCGGACTCTTTATATGTCTTTGGCATGGCGGCAGCGAGCTGCTGGCGCACCACGTTGTCTGTCTCACCCGAAAACTCCTGTACAGATATCTGCACAGGTTTTTTACTCTCGTTTTTAAAGTGAAGGTAACGCTGCAAAGCCTCACTGTACAGTTTCCATTTAAGTGAATCATCCGCGTATTTTTTCCGCAAAATGAGTTCCATTTCGTTGTCAAGTGAACTTAGCTGTGTTTCTGCCGTGGACGGTGTCGTGTCATTTAGCTTAGCCACACTTTCGTGCGGCACGAGAATCATTTTCTTAACGTGATTCATTGCAATAGGGAAGGAAGCACAGAGGCTATGGTGCTAAGTAGTAACGGAAGGAATGCACCTCCTGTTTGTACAAGTGTTTTTTTCTTGACTTGCCACCCCTCGCCTTTCTGTGCGAGTTCTCTGATTTTATTGCGGTGACGTTTAAGTTTAGCTTTATGACTTTCACTGAGTGGAATATTACCACGAAGTAAATTGTCACAAATCTCACAAATAGCGTACACGAGGGCTCTATCCGAGTTCTCGAGAATAGCTTTACGAAGTTTCGGTTTGGCTGACTGTAGAACCTGCAGCACAGCTTTATGCGTCTTTACGGCAGGAGCCATTGTCAAAGAATGATTCAGAGTTCTGTTATCATCTCCCTTTTATACTTTGCGCGAGGAATGTAGACGACCGTGGACTCGCCCGGAAAAATGAGCGTGCGCATGCGCATGTGATCTGTCTGATTTGGCTTGAAGTCAAACAAGATGTAGGTGTACCCAGCCCGTGTGGCGTCCTCATAGGCCTCCAAAAGTGCACGAAAATGTGTGGGGTCGACTTGCATACAAAATGTGCGTATTTGTGCTAAGTCCCTGGTCGTTTTAAAGAGCACAATGTAATGTGTGTTCAAACTTATTTGCCGTAGGCCATCAGGGAACAAGCACTGACTCAGGAAAAAAATGCTGAGGTTTCTATGATGTGACCCCTTAATGAAAAATTTTAGGATTTCTTTATGATGAGACTTAATTTCGTCCATAAAATCGTCAATAACAATGAGTTTAGGACCCTGCCCTGTGGGGTGATCTTCCAGCAGTGGAAGTTCTTGCCTAAAGTCAACGCCATGCTGAGACTTAAGAGTTTCATACAGAGGCTGCCACTCTGAATAATAGAACACGATGTGTTCGAATGTAGTATTGAACATCTCATCTCTGTGTTCTATGAGTCGTTTCGTGAAGTAAGTTTTTCCGCTTCCTGTGCCACCTACCACAAGGGCAGTGCTTGGATGTTGGAACCTGAGATCCATTGTGGAGACTGATGGTGAAGTGTGTGAGTCCATCTCTTTTTATAGTTTTGTGTGCAATGGGGCCTGACCAGCACCTCCCCTGCGCCGGTGGGGCCAGCCTGCATCTCCCCTGCGCTCGTGTAATTGAAACTCCTTAAGCGTGCAAGAGGTCTAATGCCTCGAGTACTTCTTGATCTTCAATGTCTTCTGCTCCCCAAGGGTTAAATCCATGGGGCACCGTAGTTTCATTGTTGACACGGCGACGTTTAGTGTTGATAGCTCGCCATGACTTTGAGGTACTCCTTGTGACAATACGCCATTTTGGAAGACGTACTATTTTATGGGGTATGGGAACGACCCGTGTTTGCCCGCCTCCTAGTACCATAGCTTTCAAATTGTCAAAAGTAACCAAGTCATTACATGATGTTGTAATGCTAATACCACGTACCTTAATTGTTACTTTTGAATTATTGATGTCGCCCCCCACAGCCACCTTGAAGCCGTAATTCTTTGGCCCTCCTGCCACAAATTCTGTTATGAAAGATCCCGGTCCAAAATCCTCTTCTATTTGGTCTGTTAAATCCCCTAAATGTGTTCCTAGGGGAAGGTCCGGTTCTCCTGGCCTACTTATGTAACTGACACTATCAGTGTCGCAATATTGAGCTCTCGTCTGAACAACATCGAGATACTCGTACAATTTCATGCGCCCGAAACAGGTCGTGAAAGCGGCGTGAAGTAAGGAGGAAGTAGGGAGTGAGTTCTCACAGTCCATAATGGGCTTATAAGACACTTGCAGACAATTTTCCCCCAGTGGTAATAATGTCTGTACCTCTACTGTAGGATCCGTCACTAGTTTCATGAGTTCAGCATAGTCATAAACAAATGTTGTCTTTGTTTTAAGGGTACGCTCCCCGAATTTTCCCCAGAAAGAATTATTCATTAATTTGCTGAGAATTCTTAAAGCACTGTTCTTCTCGACTTTTTCAGTATCAATCTGAATGCCATCATGTTTGAGAACGTCGGATATGTACTCCTGACGTTTTTCATCTGTGTCGCAGTCCACTGGCCATCCACTGGCTTGAATCTTCAAAGCCATGAAACAACGCACATATGCGGAGAGAAGTCCATCTGTGCCCGTTTTCGGATCATAACACATAGTTCCTGGGTATTGATATACCTCGTGTGTAGTGAGAAGATTGTAGGATTTCTTTTGGATGGCATAAAGAATCTCTGGGGCGCACCAAGTCCCTGTCAATGTCCTTTGCTTGGGGTCAGTGTGGGTGCAGAGTTGTGGGCTTTCTTCCTCAGCACATGTTCTGCAGAGTGGGAACATAAGCTTTCCTCCACACTTATATGGGAGGACAGGAACGCTGAGATCTTGGGGGGGCAGCACAGTGGCTTTGATGACTCCATTCCACTGCTCAGCGGGGGGCATGTCTGGGTCACCTTCAAGGTAAATAGAAGGATGGCCATATGGGTACTCACCCCTGAGGTTGACTGAAGGATATTCCGAGATAACGTCCACCATTTTAATCTTTTCACCCTTTTCCAGGTCAGCTTTGTAATACGATCTCATTGCACTGGTCCTTCCCCCACAAAGAGCGTCCCTGAGGTTAAGGGGAGTTACGCGTGTTGTAGGGTGTGCCTGGAAATAAGCTTTCACCTCTGGATCATTAGCCATTTCCTCTCGGAATTCGCATTCCCATTTTTCAATAACAACAAATCCTTCCCTCCTAAACATAGCTGTTAGTCTCTGTGTGCGTTCAAATCTGTTTTCCGAATCCCTCTCTGTAGCAGGAAAGTGTTTTGGACATTGGTGCCAATAGTCACCGTGAAATTGATAGATCCTGCGTTCTCTCCTTCCGTCAGCAAGAGTAATCTCGGCATAGCCGTCTACAGGCCGCCCAAGCACCTTGACTTCACGATCAGTGTATATTGTTTTGATCTTTTGTCCTAACTTGTGTGACATATAGTCAAGCCACTGTAATGCTATGAAACTCTGTTTGCCCCTGCCATGATACCCTCCTGCTGGAACAATTCCAATTTTCTGGGGTGTGAGAAAGTTGCGTCTGAAAGCACACATGCACGCACTACTCAGTGATATGCAATTAAACATAGGATCGAATCCTGCTTTCTGACAGAAAAGGGAACGGAATGATGCACAAGCTTGTCTTAAAATAGTGACATCAGATATACAGTATTCTATCAACTCCTTTCGGAAGTTGAAGACATAGTTTCTTTCAGTTTGAGCCCTGTACCAATCATTAAAATCAGTTGCTGCCTTAGACTTCATACTAGAAACACAGTAGAACTCTTTGTCTAACAGGGGTCCCTCATAAGTGTAATACTGAGAGTTGTTTGCGAGAAAGGGAAAATAACCTTTTTTTAACTCCTTCAGCCCAAAAGATTTTGGCATTGCACTAAGAGGCATCGGCAAAAACATTAAGGAATCAATAAATTTCCAATTCCCAAGTGACATGCTTATGATCTTAGCGCCCTGAAGAATGGGTTCAGGTTTCAGGTTGCGATTTATCATTTCCCTCAGGATAAACACACAGTCATAGGCCTTTGCATTGTGTCCAATAAGAAGTATTTCAGTTTTAGCCGGAAAGGATTGCAGGTAATCAAGAAATTGACCTACAACATTTGCATCAGGATTGTCTAGGTTATGAAAAATATGCTGACGAGACTTGCAGTCCACACAGAAAAAATCGTTTCCTTCTATGTGTTTGCACTTGTCACACACTGCTTGTGTGACAACAAGATTGGGTTTGTGCTCAAATATATCATCCCTGCCTTCGAGGGACTCATTCTGAGTGCACTCAAAATCGTAGTATATCGTGATGTATTTCCACTTTTCTTTCTTTTCTCTTTCTTGCCATGAAGTCATATAACAAAGGTGATTCTCCCTGACATTATTTTTGCAATTTGTACAGTATATGAAACCGCAAATGTGCCGGTTACCATTTCCTAGCAGACTATAGCTTACCTCACATTTGTGACAAAATCTAAAAGTTTGACATTTTGTTTGGTCGCTTTGGGGTAATTTCAGAGTTTTGTGAGTGTCATAACACTCGTCCCCAGCAAAGCGATGACCGCAGTCACCGCATCGCTGTAAAAGAAGTGTGGGATCATCATGTGGGTTCGGACCAAAACACCGCCAGCACACGCTTTCACACTTGTGTGTATTTTTTTGGTTGTAAAATACGACACATTTCTCACACATGTAGTCGTATTCAAACGCTGTTTTGGGAAAGAGAATTGCAGAAAAATGTTCTTTGTATAGCAAAAGATATACATTCTTCTTACCGGCTGAGTAAGGTCCCTTGAATATACATTCCTTTCCCTTCTTATCTGTAAAGACGCAAATCCTGTAATCAGTGAGTGCGTCCTGCAAACGCTTGACCTCATCGATTCCACAAGGTTGTGTGGCATCGATATTAGCCAATCTACAGAAATTCTGAGCTGCTTTTAATTGTGCCAATGAACCCCTCGCTTTCATTCTGTGGAAAGCTTGGCGACTCATGCCTCCCTTAGCGGTAGCTATCGCTACACTTCGAGTTAGACACATGGCGTCGTTTGTATTTTCCGGAGACCAAATGGATGCAGAGTCTATTTTGCGTTCAAACCACTGATCCATACTTTCATTTAGGGGTCGAGGCCTCTTCCCTCCCGGTTGAGGCGTCGGTATGTGTACGTAACTAACTTTCATTACCCCCGCAGCAAGAAATTGCTCGTTTGAGTTCAATACTCGTGACAACTTGTCCAGAATGACACGACCGTTTAGTTGGTCTGTGCGCCTCATTGAGAACCATAGAGGGTTTTCAGAATGTTCATTGTTTTCTATTTCAAAAATGACACGGTCGTCATCTTTCGCTCCAAGAGCTTCCCTTTGCCTCTGTAGTATACTGTCAAACATGTCTGTCATAGTTTCCTCGGAGGCGAGGGATGATCCCAAACCCTTAATAAGCATAACTTCTTCGCGAAATTTAGTTTTAAATCGCTTCAGATCGCGCTCCCTCGAGTGCAGTACCTCTAAGGTGGGTCCTTCCTCCTCCTCTTCCTCTTCCTCCCGGGGCCTCTTGGCAGTCTCGGGAGAGCGAGAAGGCCCTGGCTGAGGTGATGGAGACCGTGGCCTGGAGGGACCTGGTTGAGGTGAAGCAGGGCGTGCCGGTGGAGTGGCAGGGCGTGTCGGAGGCTCAGCGGAGCGTGATGGGGGCGTGGCGGGGCGTGGCGGGGCGTTTGAGCCGCACCCTACCATGGACAGTGCCATGCGGTAGGTTAGACCGGCCTGACGGTCAGCCCCCGCCTGGTCCTGGAGGTAGGCGGTGTAGCCCGCGAGCAGGAACGGAATGACACGAGGGTCACTCCGTTCGGCCGTGGAGGAGCCAAAGAGGTCCCACAGAAACGTGGTGTAGGCTTCTGATAGGAGCTCAGGGAACGGGAACATCCCTTCCTCCCACTCGTCCAGGATCTCCAATAGCTTGGAGTCCATGGCGGCGGGAGGTTGGTACGTGTGTGTGTGTGTGTGTGTGTGTGTGTGTGTGTGTGTGTGAGCACGAAGACTCGGGTGTGTGAATGACTGTGTGTGTATGTATGTGTAAGGTAGAGCACGAAGGCAAGGAGATCGCAAGGAGAGACAATGTTTCACGGGCGAAGCCGGAGTGACAATGATGCCTGGGCGCTCCGCAAGCCCTTGATTTATACTAGCGCCGCGGCGCCACCAGCGCCGTCTATCGGCAAGTACTGGCATTAAGCTTTAGCATTACGCTTATGGACAGTGCGCAGCTGGCGCGCGCCAGCTGCGCACTTGCGTGTTGCGACATGCCCGGACGCTAATGTGATTGGTTATCGGCAAGTACTGGCATGAAGCTTTAGCATTACGCTTATGGACAGTGCGCAGCTGGCGCGCGCCAGCTGCGCACTTGCGTGTTGCGACATGCCCGGACGCTAATGTGATTGGTTAAAATTACTGTGCTGTGATTGGTTATAATAAGATGTGCTGTGATTGGCTATGACCCGTCGGCGCACGGCGTCGGAGTGCAGTGCGGACCAGGGCGGCGCGGTGCGGCGAGACGGCGGACGGCGTCAGAGTGCAGTGCGGACCAGGGCGCGGTGCGGGGCGGGGCGCGGCGCGGTGAGTCTCGCGGCCGCAGCGAGACGGCGGGCGGGGCGGGGCGGGGCGGGGCGCGGGGCGGGGCGCGGGGCGGGGGGCGGTGGGTCTCGCGGCCGGAGCGAGACGGCGGGGCGGGGCGGGGCGGGGCGCGGGGCGGGGCGGGGCGGGGCGCGGGGCGGGGCGCGGGGCGGGGCGCGGGGCGGCGGGGCGGACCGAGGGGATGTTCGCGCCGTGGGGTTAGGCAACCCACCATGCACATCGGTGGAGCGGAGCGGGGCGCTGTGCCCCTCGCGACCGGGGCGGACCGAGGGGATGTTCGCGCCGTGTGGTTAGGCAACACAGCCTACAGGGGTGCCAGACTGGTCGCACCTGTGGTGCGGCACGGCGAGCCGGGTGGTCTGCAGGGCGGGGTGCGGCGTGGGCGCAGGGCGGGGTACAAGTTAAGACTTGAATGAAAAGTTCAGGTAGTCGCCAATAGACGGCGCTGGTGTCGCGTTAACGCGGGTATAAATCTAGAGCGTACGGAGCGGTCCGGCATCACTTGTTCCTCCGGCTTCGTCCGTGACACATCTCCCCCCGAGTCTTCGTGCTCTCATACCATGTCTTCCAAACGCCTTTCCCTCACTAAGAACCCGACCAAGCGTCGGCTCTTCCCCGAGACCCCGGTGCCTCGCAAGCGCCGTGCTGTCCTACAGGACCTTGTCCAGGATCTCGACCTGGACGACCCCGCCACGCTCTCGGGTCATGACGAGGGTGACTATGGTCCGATCCCCCTTGGCTTCGTCCAGGGTACTGGTCCCGCCCCTGGCTTCGCCCAGGATGGTGGTTCCGCACCTACTGGTCCCGCCCCTGATCTCCCCCTAGGCTATGCTCCTGTCTACAATGTCGACCTCAATGAAATACTTGATCAGCCCTATTCTGGGGATGTTGACAGACTTTTGCAAGAGGCTCTTGGCATTTATGAGGAGCCAGAGGTAGAACCTGCTGACCTCACAACGTTTCCCATGGAATCATGCTATAGGGATTATATTTTGACCAAGAATGGTTCAAAAGCTATACGTGTGGGTTTGGATGTGTTTAACTTTACACCCTACGTTTTAATTCTGGGGGAGGCCAACTCAAGAGGGAGCAGACAGTGGACACGGTTGTCTGTGCAAGAGTTTGAAGAAATGACTTCAGACAATATTTACAACATGATTAAAAATAATTTGGAGTCTATAACATCACTCCCTCCTATTTCTGTTGGCGGAATCACTTTGAAAGTTGAGCTGACTGCCGCTAGAACCACATGGGCCAACCTTTATTTGGGCCGCACAGAATCTCCATTTAAAATTGTATTTGGTGAAAGCTCCTGGAAAATGCTTAAAAGAGCCCTGCCTCTCATTGTCGCAAGTCTGTCTGACATAACATTAATGGCACGGGATGCCAGGAAATATTTTCCTGACTTCATAAACAAATGCAAAACTATTGCTATGGAGAAAGGCTTCTCTCACCCTCAAACTCTCCTTGATCTCCCTAGAGAACAGTTGGATACTGTACTCACAACCATTTTTAATGAGAACACAGGTGTTCCATTCCCTCTCCACATCAGAAGAGAAATGGTGTGTTATCATATGGAGTTCCTCAAAGAGAAACTGTTTTCTGCCATGAGACAGTAGTGCTCTGATTTCAAAAAAAGAAAATCTCAAAAAAACTAATATAACAATTGAAAATCCCTAAAAACTAATAAAAATTTAAAAAGCCCCCCCAAAAAAAATGTTTTAGTGTTCAAACACTACTGTTAGTGTTTCCATTAGTCTCATGCACACAATGAAAAAAAATTAATACTGTCAGTACTCTCATGCTTAATTCCAAAAGTTTTCCGAACTTAAAGGCGAACTGATTTCAATGAAAGATGAGCATGTCCCACTGCTCTGTCACTTAATTTTCTATTTTTTAAACAAGTTGTGCATCATAATGAAAATAAAACTAGTTGTCTAAAATGAGTATTACCTACTCATAAGTGTGACACACTTTGTGCTATGTTTCTGCAATACAAAACTTCTTCGAGGCAAAGAAAACGATACAGACTGGCTTAAAAATTGTGAGAGAAGAAAAGATGGTTTTAAAAAATGACATCACAAAATCATGCTTGTTAAGGTCTTGATTATTAATAAACAAAATACTAAATCTTCTGATAACTTTTCAGTAAGAATCAGCATTACAAAAACACAAAAATGAGATCACTGAGCAAAAAAACAGCATAAACAATACTTAATTCTAGTCCTTCTTCTGATAACTTTTCAGTAAGAATCAGCATTACAAAAACACAAAAATGAGATCACTGAGCAAAAAAACAGCATAAACAATACTTAATTCTAGTCCTTCTTCTTTTTCTGCCGTCGAGCCAACTTTTCTTCCTCTAGCTTCCTCTTATATTCTTCATATTTTTCCTTTCGCCTTTCATCACTATCTTTCCTGTTAAGTCTCTCATTGAACTTGACTTCGTATTCTGGAGGAATCTGAAACAAGCACAGAACATCAAAGTAAAAATTATATCTATAAAGTTAAATTTTTAAAAAAAAAATGTATCCAAAAAAAGTTGAAATTATAAAATAAAAAACTTACATGGAGAATTGCCTTCCGTGGCTCTGGCTGAGGGTTTCGGGGAGGGTTCTCAGGTACAATCCCCATCGGTACTCTCTTTGCCAGGTTGCCAGGTGCCTGTTGAACTGGGGCTTTTGACTCCGGGGTTTTTACAAGTGGTCTAGAGGGAGTCCTTGTCCACGGGTCTTTTTCTTCTACTTTGTTCCCTAAGCGAGCCCATACAGGATGCTAAAAAAGAAAGGAAAAAAATGTGAAATCTTGTGTGTGTGAGGGTGTGTGTGTGTTTGGTGCGTAGTCTACTTACTTTTTTGGAGGCAGGGCCCTCGTATGTCTCCACTTCAAACTGAAATTTTAAAAAATAAAAATATAATGCCTTTCAGATGTACATTTATATATTTAAAAAAAAAAAAAAAAGGGGGGGAAAACTTACTCCTTCTACAGGGCAGGGAGGCTCAGGCTCCACAGGGCAGGCAGGCACTGGGAGGCTCTGGGAGGCTGTGGGAAGCTCAACTGGGCACGGCGCCGGGGGTGTCACCTCCTCTACATCTAAGGACGGCATATCCAAGATTGCCTGTAATAACATGAAAAGGATATCACGATACGGTTTTTCTCTCCTGTGTGGCCCCGCTTCCCCTCCCCTCCCCCCGTCCGTATGTGAGGAAAAAACTTACTCTTCTGAAGGAGAGGTCTCCCTTATGGGGAGGCTCCCGTTGGGGCGCCTGACCTGCCACTAAAGGGGTGGAGGCTTTCACAGGCCCCTCGCAGCCAGGTGACTGGAAAACGGGTCAAGAACACATATTAATCACACTGGCCCACGAGAGTGCCTACCCACCCCGCCCCCTCACAGTGCTGTGCTTCATTCGACACACACTCACACACACACGTTCATTCGCCCCCTATGCCTACCCACCCCGAGCCCCACACCAAGACGCTCCCGCCTAGCAACAGCACTGTGCAACGCGCAGACACCCCCCACCCCCCTCGGCCTGCTGGCGCGGCGGCGGCGCTTCGCGTTCAAGGACAAGTCTAAAAAGAACACATATGAAACACATTTTACCCACGAGAATGACCACTCGGCCCACGTACCCCCCGCCTAGCAACAACACGGTGCAACGCGCAGACACCCCCCCACCCCCCCCACCCCCCTCGGCCTGCGGGCGCGGCGGCGGCGCTTCGCGTTCAAGGACAAGTCTAAAAAGAACACATATGAAACACATTTTACCCACGAGAATGACCACTCGGCCCATGTACCTCCCCGCCTAGCAACAACACGGT
Source organism: Frankliniella intonsa (assembly GCA_033675135.1). NCBI lineage: Eukaryota > Metazoa > Arthropoda > Insecta > Thysanoptera > Thripidae > Frankliniella > Frankliniella intonsa. The sequence goes on along the minus strand of JAWJED010000027.1, from coordinate 55,291 downwards.
GCAACGCGCAGACACACCCGACCCCCACCCCCTCGGCCTGCTGGCGCGGCGGCGGCGCTTCCCGTTCAAGGACAAGTCTAAAAAAACGCGTTCGAAGCATGCACACGCAAAGCAGTGTTATGTACAGCAAAGGCAAGCTGTGCCAAAGTTATATAGGAAAGGACAAAGCGATATCTCGCTTGATCACGCAGGGGACTCACCAGTACTTACGGCCACATTGGGTGGCAGAAAAAACGCAAACGTGCCGCATTGGGCGGCTACGCGGGTGTCGTGACTGAAATAAAAACAGCCCTACGTCTTTTCACGCTTAAGGCAAAAGATGTTAAAGGCCTGGTTGAAATCAACCACGCCCTAGCCACATAGAGCACGTTTAAGACGTAGAACTGTTTCAGTACATTATTCAGTGAAAAGTTCATTCGCAATAATTCATTGACTTCAGGCAAAAAAAAAAACAAAAAACCGACGAGAAAGTACTTACGATCATATCGCTGAGCTCTCGCTCAAGAGAGCTGTGAGCCAGCTCAAGCTGATAGTCACTACTGTCCGCGCTGTCCTCGCTGCTACCATATTCCTTGATGTACTCCATGTTGACAACCGATGTGCTCACTCCGACTCGCAGCACAGGAATGACGCAGCGCCCCGCCTGGCGCGGCCGCGACCCGGCCGGCGCGACTTCCCCCTCCCTTACCACCTCCCCGCGCGCCCTGGCTACGTACCACGCCGCCCCTCGCCTCACCCCCGAAGGCCTCTGCGGCCGCGGAGGGCATGTGCACTCCGCGCGCTGAGCCGGCAACAGCGCTTCGGAACGACTCGCTGCGCCAGGGGCGGAGCTAGGAGTTCCCTCGCAGGTAGAGGCGACTGGCGCGATAGGCAACCACTCAACACGCGCGCGTTGGGTTTGCCGTGCAACCGGCGCGGAGTGCCTGACGGTCGCGAATATGTTTTTTAATTATTTTCGGAAATAGCCGATAGAGGGCGCCGCGGGTGGCGCCACGCACCTATAAATTAAGAGCTGATGCCGCGACGGGTCATTCTTGTGTCTCGCTTGGTCGTGTTCACTTCTCACACCATGGCGTACGCATTTTTCGACATGCAAATGCTGCGAGGCGTCAACAACGAATACGTGGTCAAAGAGATCAGTATGTACAGCTCACTGTACGATGTCAGTCATGGCACAACAGTCTTTCAGCCACCCTACGCTGAGACCATCTTGTCACCTGAGCAACGTAAACGTAATGATTACGTGAGCAAACATATACACGGGCTCAAATGGAATAGCGGCACCGTTCCTTATGACCATCTCGGTGGTCTGATTCATGTACTGTTAAGAGACTATAAACGTGTGTACGTCAAAGGGCCTGAGAAAATGAGACTCCTCCTTAAGTACGCTCCTCCTGGCATATTTGTTTATGACCTTGAGGAGTACGGGTGTCCACGACTTAACACACTCCCTAAGCTGTTTGTGTCGTTTCATGGCAGTGAGCATAGCGTCTTCCCTACACACAACTGCGCCCAACTCAATGCAAAGCGCATAGGACTGTGGTACGAATTTGATCGGGTGCAGCCAAAGTGTAGATGTCACAAATAAATAAGCTTGTCGGTTTCGTATAGGCCTCTACTAGGGGGATAGGATTTTCCGTTAAAAATTCTAACGAGCGTATCAGCATGCCTCCTGGGCGCGCATGGAAATGCTGAGAAAAAAAATGTCAGGCGGAAGGGGGGACTCGAACCCACACCCCCTTGCTCCATGAGGGATAGCGCTCTTGCCCCCTCGGCCATCCTGACATCCTGACACAGGTCCGTAAGGACACTTAGGTTGACGTCACGATCCTCGATGTTACACCCTTAGGTTAGCCACCCCTAAGATGGCGTCGGTGACTTACGCCCTTAGGTTAGGTTAGCCACCCCTAAGATGGCGGCGGTGACTTAGGCCCTTAGGTTAGGTTAGGTTAGCCACCCCTAAGATGACCTTTTGAACCCCTCAGGGGGTTCCCCCCAGGCAAAATGGCGGACGTGACATTGTCCCTCCAAGATGGCGGACGTGACATTGTACCCTCTTTACTACTGCCGTGTCCCTCCCTTCAAGGTTTTACTTTTCTAATCCGCTAAGTCGTGTCCCTGACCAACCTAGCCGTGTTTCTCTCTGACCCGCGACGGCCGTGTCTCTGACCATCCTCGCCGTGTCCTTCCCTATCCTGTCTCGACCCGCGCAGCTCGTGTCCCTGACCGACTACGCCGTGTCCACCTCGACCTACGAAGGCTGTGTGTGTGTGACCAACCTCGTCGTGTCCCTCAAGGCCTGACCCGCACAGCCGTGTCCAAGACCGACTGCGCCGTGTCCACCCGCTAGACCGTGTCACTGACCAGTAGAGCCGTGTCCCGCACCGAGTGTGTCTTAGGCCTCTCGATGCCCGCCCCCGTCGTGGAAGCCCAACACGTGTTCGGCACCTTCCCTTCGGGAGAGCCCGACTACTCCCAGTACGACGAGAAGTTCGCCAACGACGTAACTTACGTCGTCCTTCCCCTCCTGCTCAGCAAGAAGCTGTGCCCGGCCAAGGTCACCAACGACCCGACCTTCCCTGACACGCTCCTGTGCTACGTCGAGATCCTTCAACGTGAGGTCCAGGTCTACTACAAGACCAGTATCTGCCTGGACGCCGACTACGCCCTCATTGAAGAGCGCACTCCCGCCCGCGTCGTCCTGCTTGACGACATCCAGTACAACGACGACCCCCGTCTGGACGGCAAAACTCACGTCGTCCCGTACCACGAGGCTCCTTTTGAATCGTGGAAAACCCTAGAGGAGCAGCGAGAAGAAGGACCAGTCCTTAGCGCTTTTAGAGGCAAGCGCCAGAAGCGCCGCCGCAACCGCCAGTAAGCACCGGCGTAACTCGGTCGCACACCACCGCCGGCCGCCAGTCAACTCAGCTGCCGCACCGCGCCAGCGCCGCCGTCGTCGCCGCCACCGCAATCAAGATGAGCGACCACGACACTGAGGGCCAAGACTTTGGCCAGCAATACGACGGCGAGATGCACGCCGAAGAACAGCCGCGCCGCGGGCCGGGCCGTCCCCCAGCACGCCGCGGAGGCCGCGGAGGCCGTCGTGGCCGAGGCCGGCAACCAGGCTGGTCAGTTCGGTTACATGCCCGAAATGAAACTGCACGTCGTCTCGGACTCGATAATCTCTCAGCAGACGACGAGCGTTCAGATTCTGAAACAGACAGACATTCGCACGTGTCAGATCGTGATCACTCGCGAGAAAGGAGAGAAGAAAGATAAGAGGAACACAACAGAAATGAACATAGAGAAAGAAGACGAGACGAAAACGTCTTACGTTGCAGACACTGCAACCAGGACAATCACACAAGTGATTATTGTAGAGAAAATAGACCGGGACCGAGCCGAGAGAGAAGACTGAGCTGGCATGACAGAGAGGATGCTTACCTGGAAGGACACGCGCATTTCGTACCACGCAGAGAACGTCCTCCTACTCAGCAAGACGAACGCCCACATTTGAGCTTTGTCCAACAACAGGTAAAGGTTCCTCCGTTCGACGGGAAAACATGCTATTCTCTGTACCAAATGCAATTTGGGATAATAGCACAGGACAACAGGTGGTCCTCTCAACAGAAACGGACCCACCTCCTGCGCAGTCTCACAGGGAAGGCCACCCAGGCCCTCGAAATCCTAACCAAACAGAGGAAAGAAATTACATTCGAGAATCTCGGTACTACTCTGAAAAGAATGTTCACGATTAAACTTTCTAGAGGAGAGCTCAAACGCCGCTTCGAACACCTGAAGCAAACAGGTGAAACAAGCGTACGCGATTTCGCTCTAGAAGTAGAACAGGCTGGAAGAGCCTTCATGACGGCCGAAGACGAAGAGCACATTCAAGAGGCCATGGTCGAAGTTTTCATTAAAGGACTGCATGACAAAAAGGCAGCCCTAGCACTCACCTACGCAACCCCAGCCACCCTAGACAGTGCCGCGCACGAGCTGGAGAGAAGGCTGGACCTTCAGCTCGCACTGGAGAGTGAGGCTACTCCAGACAGAGGAGCCCGTCCCGACAGAGGACATGCTCTATGGGGACGAAGGTGACGATGAGACATTTGCAGCCGTCGTCGCCGCCCTCAACGTCGCCGTGAACTCTGACGCTAACACTCAGACAGGCGGCAGGGGCAGCCGCGGCCAGAGAGGGGGCCGCGGAGGCACAGGCACCTCACGAGGGTCCTACAACAATAATGAAAGACATCAGAAAAGAGATCTCTACTACACTTACTGCGACAAAAACAATCACACTATTGAGTACTGTTACAAGCGGAAGGAGAGAGAGGGACAGAAGTCAGACATTGTCTGCTTCTATTGCAACAAACATGGACACAGAGCCGCCGAATGCCGCAGTAAAACCCGTGACATTGCCAATGGGACATACCGCGGTCGCGGCTCACATAATGGCGGTGACAGAAATCAGCCCTGGTTTCCCACGCCTGATATGCCCCCTGATATGTACCAGGCGGCCATGGCATGGTACAGGATGGGAAACGACAATCAAAGGCAGCAAAGGGCCATATCCCCCCACCCCCTCCCCCACCTCCACCTCCTCCTCCCTCCCCTCCTCCGCCTAACTCTTCCTTGTCTACCCCAAGCAAAAGCAAATTACCTTCTGTACCGGGAAACTAAAGGAGGCCCCGGTTGCTAGGACGACGACCGAGGCCCATGGTGAGCACCAGGCGACAGAGAGAAAGAAGGACGCCAAGGTGACTCCAGTCCAACTGGAAAAGAAAAAGGAAGTGAAAACCAGAAAACAAAAGAGACTAGAAGAGAAGGAAAAAGACTTCAAATGCATTCAGGAGGCAGACTGCAGAGCATGCAACACTAAACGATATGCTCCAATCTTAAAATGCAAAATTGAAGGGGAAAATACCTCCTCGGTGGCAGATACAGGAGCCACCATAACAGTCTTCAAAAGGACCAAAAGAGACCTCCCTAAAACAAAATTAAGAATGAAAGGCGCAACCTCTCACACAGGGATACTATACAGCCCAGTAATGACAAAGATTAACATAGAAGGTAAAGACTATCATTACCCAGTCTATGAGGCAAAAGTCTATGAGGAGAACCTTCTCGGATTCGACTTTATGGACAAGTTTGATGCAACCATTAAAGTCAGGAAACGAGAGATATGGTTTGGAGACAACAGAGTCCCTTTTGAAATGGGCAGATCAACAGAAAAAGGGAACTTCGATAGTGGCAAACTTTTCTATACTGTTTGAGCAGGAAAATACCTGATACTAAAACCATTTGTGGCTAAACAAGTTAGTACCTCTTTAGAGACTGATTTCCAGGCTGATGAGCTGGAAAAGTGTTCCAGCGTGTTTCGTGTAGAAAGCCAGACCAGAACTGACTCAGAAACTAGTAGCGCCCAGATGCTGTCAACATCAGGGCGGCTGCAGGGAAAGGGTCAGGAAGGTCGCACGCATTCTGCAGAAACAGAAACATTTTCAGTTTTTGAGTCCCCTACAAAGGGCGACCCTTTTGAGATTTTCGAGTCCCCTACAAAGGGCGACCACTTTGAGGTTTTTGAGTCCCCTGACGAGGGCGACCGTTTTGAGATTTTTGAGTCCCCTACAAAGGGCGACCATTTTGATCAATCTTGCAATAATAGTGAACAATTTGGATCTTTTCATGAGAATTTTGAAAGCCAGCCAAACCACAAAATGGAATTAGATATCAGACTTGGACTGTTCTTGAATAGTAAAGGCACAGGCCCTATAGAACCCAAAGAGAAGCGTGACGTGGATTCAACGTGGATTCCACGTGGATGCGTGGATCTATCGTGGACGTGGATGAATCCACCAAAATTCAACTACTAGTCCCTGTTTCAAAGTGTCATCATAATAGAATGTTCGGAAGAAACTGGGTTACTTGAAAATAATGACCAGTAAAAAACTGCTTGGAAAGCCGAACTTGCGAGACTACGTTGACAAAACGTGGAATGGACGTTATTTCATCCACCGTGGACCGGTCCACCATATTTCAACTACTTTACTGTTCCACCTGGTTTTCCTGTGCTGTAGACTTTTGTCCATACTTTTCCATGATTTATGAGATAAACGGCGCTTTATGATTTGCTTACATCACGTTAGTGGAAATGCGTGGAAATAACGTGGAATCAACGTGTTTTCCTCCACTGTGGACCGATCCACCATACTCAACTACTTACTACTAATAATACTGGTACTTCTGTGCTGGCGAATTTCTACTGCAGTATTCCCTGAGGGTGATTTATGCACTTTTCAAGTTTAATGGGACTACGTGGAAATAACGTGGAATCCACGTGGTATCCACGAAATGCTCAACGTTCAAAGTTCAGACCAAATCTCAGTTTGTTTAAATGTTTGCAAACTTTCTTCACCTTATAAAATGTTATTACCGATCCGTCACCAATAATAGCAGTCGAATTCAGTCGTATATAACGCACCTTTCCCTAAGATCAAGCCAGCGAGCTGTGTGAGTTGACCTTTACAATGGGACCGGCTACTGGCACTCCTCCTCCAGCAGCCGCGTCGTAGGCTATAGTACAGGACTTTCAACTCACAGATCCCGGGTTCAACTCCAGGTAAGGTAAAAAAAATGAGAAAGATTGGAAGTTATCTACAGTGAGTATTACGTCCGAACGTAAAATAAGTAAATAAAAGGATTATTTTTCATGATTTCCGACACCAATGCTCAAAAGCAAGTAAATTTTAAGAAGTGGCGAACACGTGGATTCCACGTTACATCAACGTTGAAAAGTCGTGGATTGAAGTGTCAGATTTACGTGGGTTCCACGTGGATTATCCACGTGGAATCCACGTGCCCGTTCAACGTGGAATCCACGTTCTGTCCACCAAAATTTCTCTTTGGGGAAAATAGTTTGACCAAATTACCAGCCACTGTAATCACTGAGGCAGGTGTGGTCCCTTGCATCTCCGCCCCTTTAACAGTATCCCTTACTAATTGTGGAGACAAATGCGTTAAAATCCCCAAATACGCCATACTGGGGGAAGTATACCTCCTTAACCCAATGGGAGATGACTACCAGTTATTGGAAGAGGAAGAATTTTATGAGTATGATAATGACGACGAAATAGTGGATATAAATTCTGTCTCAATATCAGACAATATACCACGGTCGGTAGAACATGAAATCAAACCATTCAATGGGGTGGAGGTAGAGACAACTCCCTCCAAAGACCCCATACCAGAAGGCACACCTTTACCAGACGACCTTCAGAAAATGGTGGATCGATGTAAAGCACTCAACCCAATAGAAAAGAAGGTGGTTGAAGCCCTAATCAGGAAAAATCATGATGTATTCGCACCTGATTATTTTTCATTTGGAAAGTGTCCATGGTTAAAATTCCGTATTGACACTGGAGACCATCCACCAAACAAACAAAATGCAAGGCCAGTCCCGCTCCATTATAGGCAAGAAGTCCATGACACGTTTGCCAAATACATCAAAATAGGAGCGATTAAACCAAGTCAGTCAGCCTGGGCATCACCAATCCTCTGCGTCAAAAAGAAAACGGGAGAGATTAGAGTCTGTATAGACTACAGAGGCCTTAACTCAATAACAAGAGTACCCAAAATGCCCATACCTACAGTCGGAGAATTACTCCAACATATAGGAGGCAAGAAACTGTATCACAGTTTTGACCTTGCCCATGGTTACCACAACCTAGAAGTACACCAAGACGATCAACCGAAAACAGCCATCATTCTCCCAGAAGACCTAGGCCTCCCTCATCGTCAGTATGAATATACTAAATTGGGATTTGGCCTCTCAGCTGCACCTGGAGCTTTTCAGTATGTGGCAGACAGGCTGACAAAGTTCTGCAGCGGTCGCTTCTGAGGTACCGCCAGTGACCGCCGTACCGACCGCCGGGTGACCGCCAGCGTGACACAGGCGGTCCCAGGCGGAGCGGAGGGCGGTTCCAAGGTGTGACGTTGGTTTCCGGCGTTGGGCAGGGTCGGTTGACACCTGAATTGCACCTTGGAACCACCCTCCGCTCCGCCTAGTACCACCAGTGTCGCGCCGGCGGTCACCCGGCGGTCCGTACGGCGGTCACTGGCGGTCGCTCAGAAGCGACCGCTGCAGAACTCTGCAGGCTGATCACCCCAGCTGCAGAGCCAGACAAGACAAACGATTTAGGCCCCACAGTAGTGGCCTATATCGACGACATCTGCGTAGCTGGAGAAACTTTTCCACAAATGCTCCAACGACTTCAAGCCTTCTTTAATAGGATAAGAGCAGGAGGATTCCTACTCAAGGCCAAAAAGTGCGAATTGTTTCAAAAGGAAATTCCTTTTCTTGGTCACATAGTGTCAGAATCTGGAATAAAGACAGACGGAAGTAAAATAGAGAAAGTAGTACACTGGCCTGTGCCAGAAAACTTGAAAGAACTAAGGACCTGGCTAGGTATGGTCAACTACTATACGAAGTACATACCTCAAATGGCCACTCCTATTGCCGTCTCAGCGACCCAAAAGAGCAAGCAGGCTGTCACTAGGGCACCCCTGCTGTTCCCCTGCCAAGACCTTGAGGCAATCCCTCGGTGAGGCTGCCTCCAGTGCCAGTTCCTCCAGTGCCAGTGCCAGTTCCTCCAGTTGGCCTCCTTTTGTGTGGCCAGCTCGACATGTAAGTTCACATCCATCTGTTTTTAAAGCTTACATTGTAAAACCTGGGTGTTCCCTGAGAGCACGACTTAGTCGCTTGCCTCCTAAAATGGTACACCTTTTGTTGCTCTGCCACAGCACACCTTAGTTGCTCCCTTGTAAAAACACCTTTGGGTTCTGTGAGTTCCTTACACTGCATGGTATTGATGGGATATATCCCCACAGCTCTTTACACATACAATGTCAGAGGTGTGAAGTAACAGCGCACCTTTCCCTGTCTTCCCCTGGAGCCACAGGACCTAAAGGTGTTTTTACATAGAAGCGACTAAGGTGTGCTGTGGAGCGACTAAGGCGTACCATTTTTGGAAGCAAGCTACTAAGTCGTGCTCTCAGGGAACACCCAGGTTTTACAATATATTGTTGTCAACATTAACACCAAGTGCTTGTCACTTTACACCCTTGGGTTCAAAAAAATCAAACTTTATGAAAGTGGGAGTGAGAAAGGTGCATTAGTGCCTCCAAAAGGTCTGGCTGCTGCGGGCTGGTTTGCACTAGTTTCAACGTAAACCAGCCCGCACGAGCCCGCAAGGTTATTCAAGTCTACATTTGGTATATGTTTCAAGTCTACATTTGGTATATGTTTATCTATTAAACTTCATTTTTGCCTCAACAGATCTTAAGAACAGATTTTAATTTTAGCATTTGTCAAGAAAAAAAATGAAATTTAATCAGAAATGTACAAATTGTGAGCAGTGACCTTGCGGGCTCGTGCGGTCTGGATTACTTTGGAGATAGAGCAAACCAGCCCGCAGCAGCCAGACCTTTGAAGCACTAGGCCCCATCCCCTTCAAACCTTGGCCCAAACCTGTCAGTCAACTAGTCACAAGATAATTGTTTTGTGGTAGCTCAATATTGGTCTATTCAACATTCAACTAAACACAATTTTCTTTTGTTTTATTTAAGGTTGCTGCTCCAGCCCCTCATGCTGCACCAGCCCCTCATGCTGCACCAGCCCCTCATGCTGCACCAGCCCCTCATGCTGCTCCAGCCCCTCTTGCTGCTCCAGCCCCTCTTGCTGCTCCAGCCCCTCTTGCTGCTCCAGCTCCTCTTGCTGCTCCAGCTCCTCTTGCTGCTCCAGCCCCTCTTGCTGCTCCAGCTCCTCATTCTGCTCCAGGTGCACCTCAGCCGGGCCCGGACGCCCCTCAACCTCCTCCCGATGGGCTCTGCCCTATTTGCTTTGCTAGGCCTGTAACTCAGATGCTAGCATGCAGGCACTGCTTCTGCCTCCCATGTCTGCAGGAACAGAAGGAGCGACGAGCAGCGAGGTGCGGCTGTTGCCGTCGAGGGTTCCGTAAGTGGAAGCCCCTATTCATGGCTTAGGAGCTCTACTATTTGAAGCAATTAATCAGTTGTGGCCTCATTAGCGGTGCAACTATAACTTTGAATGTCAAGCTGGGTCAAGCCATGAAACTTCATTTGTTTTGGCTAATGTGTTTGGCTGAAACTAATTTGAAGCCGGCTTCAAGTAAGTTTCAGCCAACCACATCAGTCAAACCAAATGAAGTTTTATGGCTTGAACCAGCATGGCGTTAAAAGTTTCAGATGGCACGGCTAGTGAGGCCACAACAGATAATGTATATTTCAAATTGTACTGCTACTTTGCAGTTTTAATCGTTTCTTTCCACTTCAGTAGCTTGAACTGATTCTGCTTAGACATGCACCTGTGATATGCGAGCATTGGTCTAGTCTTTGTTTTAATATCTATCTAGATTTTTATGTCTAGTCTCCTTCATTATCACAGGTCCTGTTAAATTAATCTTTGAATGTTTTTAAGTCTTTTGTTAGTCTTTGAATGACTTGTAGTATTTAAGTTTTTACATTTTTTAATGTCTTTGGTTGTTAATAACATCTTTGACGGCCTGTAGTATGTAAGTATTTACATTTTTGAATGTATTGTAAGTTTCATTGACGTCCTTTGAATGTCTTTAGTCCTTAGTCTATGAATGTTTCCATTTTTGAATGTTTTTGAGGTCTTTAGTCCTTAGTCTATGAATGTTTACATTTTTGAATGTTTTTGAGGTTTTTAAGTTTAATCCTTGACGTCTTAGATAATTTGAAAAATTAAAGGTCTCATTTGCTCACTATACAACTTCTTGCTTAATTCCCTTCAAGTACGAGTTTTCCTAAACACCCATGTGAGCGCTGCAGTATGAGTAGGTAAAATGGATGACAAAGTACATCTCCGAACAAGGAAATTGATCAGCAAACCTGTAATAGGCAGCCTTGCATTTAAGTGCACCACCACCATCAAAGCTATCACAGGGTTAAACTTCTGACTCTATTTATGCCTGCAGAAGATGTTCAAACTACGTTAATATTGCAGCAACTTTGTCAGGCACAATCACATTTCATTAAAATGAGTCCCAAACCTAATTGAGCGCAACACATTGCAGGCATCATTTTCATAACACTAAGTTCTGTCCTTGTCTGCCTTACACCAGAAACCACAAAAGTTATTTTAAGTATTAGTAATTTATGGCCATTCTCGAATAATTCACAAGGTGGCAGAGCGTACTATCTTTAGTTCTATGGACTTCGAGGGATGGAAAGGAGTAAAATTTGTATCAAGAAGTTATTCTTTATTGTATGCAACATATTTTCATCATTAAATATTTCTTCTCTTCACAAGAGGAACACCAATCGAGAAACCTTCGTGCCACAGACAGTCGACATCCACTTCTTATCACTGAGCCTGGTCATCTGGAACTACACATCACATTATCAATTAAACATTTCCCACACAAAATGGACCATTTGTTAGAAGTTTTATCATATGTATCATGTATACACACCATGGTCATGTCCAGCTGTGGTGCTCTCCACTCACGCTCAACACCTTATCCTTCAAACTAGAAGCACATTTCGGAGGTTAGGATACACGCTGTTTTGAATTGGAAAATGCACGCGAAATAACCAGTATGCATGACAAGACGTTTCGCGAAATGCTTGTGACGCTTGAGTGACGAATTATTGTAATGCGTGTGATTTCACTCCATCTTGAGGTGAATCAGCGCAAAAATTGTAGCAGTTGTTTACTAAACTTCCACATTGTGTGTGCTAGCAGACGGATGACGGATCACTGCCTTTCGTGTCAATGTCCCGTGAAAAAATGAGATTCTGATGGGCGGATCGTAATTGTCTCTGCGCGAGGACTGACCATATTCTGCCCAGACACATCCTACACGTTCCTTTGAGACCACTCTGAGGCAGCTCCCGGACTAGTAGTCGCACTCTTCGAGACTGAAGGGTGTTCCTAGTTTGTCTCTAGGAGAGTGCCAGGTTTGTCTCAGGCGTGGTAAATTTTGAGACAAAATGGGGACGAGCGTGAGCGAGGGCGAGCGAGGACCCCGGCCTTCCCTCGTCGTGTCATACTTGTCTTAGAACTGAGACAGTCTCCAGTCGGAGAGCCCTGTCACCGCCCGAGGGTGCCTTTGTCTCGGGCCTGTGTCGCCAGTTAGTCAGCCCACAGACCCGAGCAAGGACCCGAGGCCTAGCCGCATCCGTGGGGCCCGGCCACAAACCCCCAGGTGATTCAGTCTCAGAGTGGTCTCTCCGCTGAGACCAGCGCGAGACAGACTGCCCGACCGCCGTGCACTAAGATTGTCTCAAGTCTCGCGGAGAACGAGCCGCTCGAAATCCGCGCAGCAGTGTGTTTGAGGCGAGTAGGAAAAGCAACTACAGACAGTGCTGGAAAATACACAATCCTTTATTTATTTATTTTTTTTTTCTTTCTTACTCCATCTCAAATTTGTTCAAGGGAACATAACAGCAAAGCAAACTATAATTGTTACATTTATTCTAAATAAACTTAAAAATTCTGGTCAACATAAATAAAATTTTATGAAACTCAACACAAAATAAATTTCAAGAAAAACTTAAGAAAAAAAAACTAATATTTCCCTATTCTCCATCATTTAAAATTGATAAACTCAATGACAACAATGAGCTAGTCTGCATAATGCCTGTAAAAAAAAATATTTGGAATATCATTAGTAGAACTGATAACATTGTAACTTATTTTCAAGGGAAACAAAATTTTACCTTCAGCAGTTTGGGTGTCTTCTTCAGGAGTGGAAGTGGTTGCTGAGGATGCATTATCATTCATTTGAGTTTGGTTTTGATTAGCTGCAATAAGAACACTCCGTCAACACGAATGTATAAATTTTACACTTTGAGAAAAGAAGACATGCAATGTACACTTAAATAAATGTATACATGCCCATGTATACTTTATTGACCCAAGATTTCGGGTCTGGTTTCAGCTTTTTTTTTAACTTTCGAAATTTAAAGGTATTTATGAAATATGAACCCACTCCAAATCTGGGCTCTGTAGCTCAAACAGTTACATATAAATTCTTAAAGTTTTGAGGCAAAAACTGCGGCTTCAAAAGGAAGTTAAGTATAACTCTATGAATCTGTCCAGTGAGGTAAAATCTGACTACACTATTTGAAAGAGGATAAAAAACTGATTTAAAACCCCAATGTCAATAAGTTGGATTTGTGTTTTTTCCCTTTGATCAAAGACATCACCAAAATTTAGCATATTAGCGCAACTCTCATAGCAAAAATATATGGTCTCCAATTGTCACCAAATTTGGTTTACAGGTTCCTCTAAGTTCCCTTAACATTCTCCAGTTTTTGGGAGAAGGTGATATTAATTATTTTTTTGTGATGTTTTAAAGTTATATCTGCCCAAATAACTTTAAAAAATCACCAATTTTTTTCTTGTAAATCTGCCATAATTTTTTTGTGAATCAGAATCAAAAGGACTACAGTTTGGCACAGCGGTTTTGTTATTTTATGGAAAACAAAAGAGTTTTGATTAAAACCTCAATACTATTTTTCCTGAAAGATATCCATGAATTTTATTTGGAAAAAATAGTGTGGGGTGTTACTCAAAACTCTTTTTTTTTTTCATAAAATAACAAAACCGCTGTGCCAAACTGTAGTCCTTTTGATTCTGATTCACAAAAACATTGTGGCAGACTTATAAAACAAATAATGCCGGATAAATGGTGCACGCTAACATTTAAGTAAAACAATAAAGTTGTCTCTTCGCTTAGGTATCCGGAACCAAGAAGATGGCTCCATTCCTACTATCTATTATAGTTTCTCAGTTCACTTACTTATAGAGAATCAAATTTTACTCCTCTTTTTGACCATAACAATATACATGGAAAAAAAACTAACAATTGTATCCAGATTTTTTCAGAAAATCAATGTTAAAGCTTTAGACCCTCTCTTGATAAAGGATGAAATGTCCTTTACACTTTAATAAATAATAAATGTATACATGACCATGTACACATCTTTGAAAGTGTACATGGCATGTAAGCCAAAAGCATTATGTGTAGGGCAACACATGGGATGAGGCGACATGTGTCACCATTACGGGCAAGAGATGTATATGACAACAAAAAAGGGTGACATTTGTCGCCTTTAAAATTACAGAGTACATAGTCCTACCCTTATCCCTAGCAGCTCTTGTAGATTTCCCCAAATAATTCCTTATTTGAGTCATAAGGTTATACTGTGTGCTCCCTGCCTCAATGTTGTGCTGCACAAACTCTGTAAATTACACAAAAATAAATAAATAGTTATAGATAGATAATTAAACAAAAAATAAATTATTATGCAGGAAAAAATAAGAAACAAACCATGTGCCACTTGAAACACAACTTCAGGGACCTTCACAGTCTCCCGTGAACCTGAGCGGCTCAACCCATCACTATCAATGACATCCTTTAGAATGAGGTTGAGCAACTCCTTAAACATTTTTGATGGTTTATCTTTGAACAGGTCACGGATAAATCTAGCTTCACATCGATTAACAAAAACACCCTTTGATGGAATAATCTCAAACTGCAAACAAAGATATGTTGAAATTATCTTTGAGGTACAAGATTCAATTTTGTATAACACAAGTAAAATACAAAATAAAATTATACTCACATCGCCATCTTTTTTTTCAAAACATTGAAGCTTCTTCAGTTTTGTCTCAAGGTCTAGCTTTGACGAGGCAGGCCTTTTGATGGGCCCTCTTCGGACCTGTTTTGCACTTGCACCTACCAATAAAAAAATGAAACGTGCAGTCAAACATAACCACACATAAAATATAGTGTTACAGTTCAGAATCTTACTTGGCTGAATACTAGCTTCGCCGTTTTCAAGAATTCTGTCGCCAATTTCCTGGATATGCTCGTCTCTCCCATGGCTTTGCCTCTGGGTCAGTAGTTCCGAGTGCCGGGTGCCCACCAGACGAGCAGGGGTCTCAGTATCGCCATCCTCTATCTGTCCGCTCTCATTAACCTTAATGGCCTTTAAGCCGTGCTGAGTTCCTAGACAGTAAATTATGAACAGGAGTCAAAAACTGTTCCTCTGTTAAGGAAACATAACGAATGGTTTATTCTTACCAATGTCTAAAACCTTCCCGAGCAGAGGCGTTTTCCAAGACTTTTTCTTAACCATTATTGCGTCCCCCCTCTGAAGAACGACATTTCCCACCTCATCAGCCCGAAAAGTGTCGGCCGCCGGTGGATTATACACTGTTAAAAGAAAAACTCTTAAATTTCACATTCATGGATATGCAGCAAATTACATATCCATAATGTGAATTTTCACATCAGTATTAATATGAATTTTAAAATTCGAATGTTGTGAAAAGTCACATCCAGGAATTGAAATTTCACATTCGGTTGGATGTCAAATTTAATAACCTACATTGTAAATTTTCACATCCAAAGGATTTGAAAGCTCATATCGCGCGCGCGTTTTGAGACAAAAGCGGAACTTCGCCTGTCCTTACTGTTACTTTTGTCCTTGCTTCTTCCTCACGCTTCTGCTATATCTCATCCCTTTAATTTCATTTTGTACGTACAGACTTACCAATTTTACCTTACCGGATGGGAGTTGAACCACGGACTTTGCAGTTGCGACTCCAGTACCTAGACCAATGCGCCACTGAGACGCGCTGGGAGGCGCTTCAGCGTCCGCGAGTGATCCTACCTGCCTTCGCCGGACCGCACCCTGGGCTGGGCCTGGGGCGTTCCCAGATGTACGGCCGGGTCGGGGCCGGAGACAACAGGCAAGCCGCGTGCCACCGCATGAGGGATTTCCTACCATATGTTTGGAGTCCGGAAATTTTACTTCACTCCGAGCGTCCACCGCTTAGAAAGCTTCTAAGAAAAGTTTTCTCGCAAAACCCCTAAGCGCATGAATATTACGCGACATAGCATAACCACTTGCATCTCGTGTGATGCACACGAGCGAGGCTCGATCTTGCGCGGAGAGACAAAGGGATGCCATGATACATAATTATTTCATTTCTAATCTAAAATTTCGGAACAAGAAATCAGTACGATCCGACATGAAACTGAGTACAGGACATGTCCTAATGTCTCAATCTCTTTATGAATTTTTACAACCAACTGTTATCTTATATAGTATAACGTCAAAATCCGAGGATGTGGGATTTCACAACCGATAAGATATGTAATAACGAAAATAACCCTCACTATTCGGATGTGAAAATGAACTTCATAATCTTCCGATGTAAAAATCAATGTTATGTGAAAATTAAGAAAACAAAGTGAAATTTCACAACTAATTTGAATTGTAAGAAGAACAGTGAACCGTTACATCATTGATGTAAAAATTAACATCCCTATGTTACGATGTAAAAATTAATATAATGTGAAAATTAAGAATACAAAGTGAGATTTCACAACTTACTTGAATTTTAAGAAGAACAGTGAACCTTCACATCACTGATGTGAAAATTAACATCCCTATCTTACGATGTGAAATTTAACATCAGTTTGTGAAGGTGTCACATCAGAATTGATGTGAATTTTCAAATTATTTTTAACAGTGTAAGTGAAAATCAAATAGAAATTAACTTTGCGCCCCATTTTAACCACACCTTGTACCTGATCATCAAACCAAAGTCAGACTGACATTGTCAAGCAGACGCTTTCGTACAATTTCGGGTCCGGTTATGGTTTGTACACAAGCAGGTTCTAAAACTTAAATTAATGTTGACCTTCCATAGATTAGTTGACTCACGCCACGAACAGCGAAATTCCTGAGAAAATATGAACTTTCCAAATTTTTGAAAGGCTCAAATTATAGATTTTTAAGAAAAACATTCTCATAAATTATTTCTCACTCTTTTCTGCATAGTTCAAACATTGGCACTTCTGGAGACCTGCAGTAGGAACGTCACGCATTGTTTGACGCGGCGGTGAGTTAGGGGAGGCCTTGCCTTGAGGTGTCTGTTGTTATTGTTGGTTACATTTAGGGCGAGTTGAGGCCGGCCGCTTTGTATTTCGTTATTATAAGAGGTAGCAAAACATTATTTTATTTAATACGAGAAGAAGTGTTCCGGAGTTTACTGACTCAATGTCGAAGCGACAAGGTAACGACGATGTGCCAGCCAAACTTTCTAAGCTGTCTAGAAGACAAAAGGCCGCTTTGCGACAGTCATACTACAGGTGAGGTTATTCCATATCTAATTTCCTTTTTTCCTTCACAACACAAATTGGGTCTTCGCATGGTGCTTTATCTGTCTGCGCAAAGTCTAAATTTTCCCCTCCTGGGTCCATAATTTTAATTGATCTTCCAATGCGACTTAGATTTAATATCGTGATGTAATCTGCTCGGAGCCTGCACAACATTTGTCTTCTATTTTGTTAGAATATAATTGGAACTTTTTACTTCAGATTTGTATCGAGCGCCATGGTCAGACTACTTGCATCTACTGCCAGACTCTGAGACCGATGAACCACCCTTTGAAGAGCCTACAATTTATCCATCGGCTGAAGATTGTTCATATTTGGAGTTAGGTACACACAACGCCATTGACAGCTCCAACGAAAGTGTTGCTAGTGAAGTAAAACCAGATCCAGCAGAGCCCCTTTATGCTGGCTCGGCTATCTCAATTGAAGACAGTTTCCTTGCTGTTTTGTGCTATGCTCAGAGGGAGAAACTTAGTAACACAGCTCTGTCCAACCTGTTACAAGTTATTGACCTTCATTTACCAAAGCCAAATAATTTTGAAACTTCCACCTTCAAATTTTTCAAATATTTAGATTTTGTTGACACAGAAGTTTGTGTGTCATATTATTGTAGCAGTTGTTGGCGGCCCTGTGTCTCAATGAGTGATTTGTGCCAGAAGTGTAAGGATCCTAAAAGGTGTGTGCACTATTATATCCATGTTCCTCTTGCTCAACAAATTTCCAAGCTTTATAGTCGTCCTGGCTTTCTTGAAAAGATAAAATACAAGCAAACAAGAACAAAAAAAGTGGTAGGCAACATAGAAGATATTTATGATTCATCTCTCTACAAGGAAGCAGAAAAAACCATTCTAGCTGGTGATAAAAACATTTCCTTGACATGGAACACGGATGGTGTGAATCTATATGAATGCAGCACTTTTTCTCTTTGGCCTTTCTATTTTGTTGTGAATGAATTGCCTCCTGAAGAAAGATATAAGCCAGAAAATGTAATTGTTGCAGGATTGTGGGGTAGTAAGGAAAAACCCCACCCTAATATTTTTCTTAGTGACATTACGTCAGATATTTTAAAACTTAGAAATGGAATTGATGTAACTTTGAGTGATGATCAACTTGTTAATGTAAAAGTTGTAGTTTTATGTGGGACCTGTGATTCACCTGCTAAATCCACATTTTTAAATTTTAAATCTCACAGTGGATATTTCTCCTGCCCTCTTTGTTATACTATGGGAGAGAAATCAAAACGCACTGGTGATGTGGTAACGTTTCCCTTTGAAGAGGAAATGAATTTAAGGACAGAAGAAAGTTGGAATTCTGATGTTCGGGGGGCTAGGGGAAAAAAGGAATCTTGTAATGGAGTTAAAGGCCCTTCTCTATTGTTTTTCATCTGCTGGAGTTTTGCTTGTACTTCAACCGCCATCGACAGCATGCATAATATTTATCTGGGTCTGACCAAGCAGCTTCTTAATCTTTGGTTCAACTCAGCTTTTCACGATAAACCTTATTCACTGTCTAAGAAGGCCAAAGAAATCAACGAAAAGTTAATGTCATTATCATTCCCTCACTTTGTAGATAGACTTCCTGTGCCTGTTGACAAGTTACCTCTGTGGAAAGCATCCTTATGTCGCAACTTTCTTTTCTATGTAGGTTTGCCGTTATTGAAGGATTTCATGCCTCCAGCATACTTTGCTCACTTTTTCCAGCTGGTTGAAGCAGTATCCCTTTTGAATTCTGATAGTATATCTGAAGCTGACATTACCCGTGCACATCTGCTTTTGCAACAGTTCAGTGAAAACTTTGAAAAATTGTATACTGCTAGAAATATGTCCCATAATGTTCATATGTCAAGACACTTAGCTTCAGCTGTATCTTTTCTAGGCCCATTATGGGCAACATCATGCTTTGGCTTTGAAGACCTGAATGGGAAGATGGCCCATTTGGCACATGGCACAAAGCATGCAGCTCTCCAAATTGCAACAAATCTATCAATTTTGACAAGTTTGCCACTCAGGGTAAATAAGATGAAGTCTGGAAGCGGTCAAGATTTATGCATCAATCTCCTCCATAAATTGAAAAAATTGAATTTGAATGAAAAGATAGCAGACAAAATTCACTCTGTGGGCTCTCATGTCATATCGTGTGGAGCAGATGAGACTATAGCTAAACTAATTTGTAATTATTTTAATATTCCATTTTCTTTTCCATTTGAGACCTTCAATAGAATGGCTAAGGATGGCACCTTGTATGTAGCACTTAATTATGCAAAAGGTTCTAGACTATCTTCCTATGTGCAATATAGTCCAGAAAATTCAAGTGTCTGTCAAGTCGGTGAAATTATCACATTTGTGAAGGTGCATAAGTCTCCGCCTTTTTATTGTGCATTGCCCAGCTTTAAATCCCTTACGGAAAACCAGGTCTGGATTTTGGTTTCCAGAGGGAAGTTTAAGTTTCCATCTGGATTTGTGTTTTTCTTTAATGGAAAATAATTTTCCACTCTGGAAAAAAACCTTGACTCAAGATTTCATTTTTCCAGACTAGATTTTGTCTGGAAACGTGTTATGGATTTGATTTCCAGATGGATTGCTTTTCCACGATGATTTTCCACACTGGGAAAAAAATCTTTCATAATGAAATCACTAGAACTTTTTTTCGGGAAGTGATATAGGAATTCTGATTACAGTACCGTTAATGTAGCAGCACATTGTTCACGATCCCGTGTTAAAAGAAAAATCGCGATTTTCAACCCCCTTGTATCTCCTGAACGATCTATCGTATTGGAAACTTGACCTCAGATTTTGAACTTTTAGCGAATTTTAGTACAGAGCAGTTGTTTTCAGAAACGTAAAGCACTTGATACAAGCTGTGTTTGAGACTTCCATGCTCCCACAGGGTTCCAGAAGGACGCCTTATGGATTATAAAACCCATATGGAAAACGATGGTATGGAAATGGGTTTTGAAAATCCAGACGGAAAAATGTTCCAATTCCCAGATGGAAACCAGAGTGGAAGTTTTCCATCTGGAAATTTAAATCCACAGTAATTTCCCTTAAGGGATTTAAAGCTGGGTGATTAAAGATGTTCCTGTTGATGTTTTTCTTCCAACAATCAACTATATGTATGTTTTACATGTCAACTCTGAATTTTCTTATAAATTAGTACCGATTGTAAATATTAAAAATGTTTGCTTTGCTGTTAATGTTGACAGCAAAGTTTATGTAGGTGTTCCCTTGAACAAATTTGAGATGGAGTAAGAAAGAAAGAAAAAAAAGAAAAAAAAAATAAAGGATTGTGTATTTTCCAGCACTGTCTGTAGTTGCTTTTCCTACTCGCCTCAAACACACTGCTGCGCGGATTTCGAGCGGCTCGTTCTCCGCGAGACTTGAGACAATCTTAGTGCACGGCGGTCGGGCAGTCTGTCTCGCGCTGGTCTCAGCGGAGAGACCACTCTGAGACTGAATCACCTGGGGGTTTGTGGCCGGGCCCCACGGATGCGGCTAGGCCTCGGGTCCTTGCTCGGGTCTGTGGGCTGACTAACTGGCGACACAGGCCCGAGACAAAGGCACCCTCGGGCGGTGACAGGGCTCTCCGACTGGAGACTGTCTCAGTTCTAAGACAAGTATGACACGACGAGGGAAGGCCGGGGTCCTCGCTCGTTCTCGCTCACGCTCGTCCCCATTTTGTCTCAAAATTTACCACGCCTGAGACAAACCTGGCACTCTCCTAGAGACAAACTAGGAACACCCTTCAGTCTCGAAGAGTGCGACTACTAGTCCGGGAGCTGCCTCAGAGTGGTCTCAAAGGAACGTGTAGGATGTGTCTGGGCAGAATATGGTCAGTCCTCGCGCAGAGACAATTACGATCCGCCCATCAGAATCTCATTTTTTCACGGGTGTCAAACGACCAGATAAAGAGAGTATCGAAGTATCGCAGAGCAGAGTCGAGAGTCCCCGAACCCGGCCGAGCCGAGCCGAACAGAGTCGTGGCATCGCGTGCACCATAGCCGCTCGACGGTTTGGCGCGAACCGAGACTTATTCAAATTAACTAATAATTAAGTTAATTTAATTAATTAACAATAAGTTAGTGCTATTAGCGAAAGTTATTTCACTTACCATTTTTAGGCCCGAAACTGCAGTAGCGCATCTCGTTTACCCACCTGGTGGTTCCTGTACCTGTATTAGCTCTTATTTCAACAATAGCCACTAAGTGAAATAACATACTGTAACTAACTAATTTCCTTATTCTAATTACTGAAATAGATAATTTAGGTTCGGACAAACGAGCTTCGGACAAGCGGGCTCACCTCATTCAAAGCAAATGCCTTCTGTATCCTTCTAACCAGCCTAAGGTCTTGATTAAAGATCACACATCAAAAAAATTCCAACAGGGACCAATCGAAACCTTAGAGTACTCTAATTATAAACTTTTAGCTAGTGTAAAGAACCAGTATTCAATTTTAATATCAATGAATCGATATTATGTACTTATGTTTTTTCTTTGCTGCTTGTTTTTTTTGTTCGTTAAATCTTTCATGCAAGCAAATTCTAGTTCTTTTAGAAGCATGGTATGAATTTTGATAATTTGATTTTCTTTTACTTCCTAGTGAAGTTTGATATGAACTTTTAGCATTATTCAGTAACTTATCATGATAATTTTTATCATTGTGATACTTTTCCTTCATTTGTTTTTTATGACTTACGTTAAATGATTCATTTGTGTTATATTTCTCATGCATTTTTTTAATATGATTGATTTTATATGACGTATCTGTCTTATATTTCTCATGCATTTTTTTACTATGACTGATTTGATATGACTTATCTGTCTTATATTTTTCTCGCATTTTTGTGCTATGCAACTCTTTGAATGATTCATCATTCTGATATTTATCTTTTATTTGTACTGTTTTAGTTTGTCTTACCTTGTCATTGGTTTTGTACCTGTTAAATATCTGTTGAACGTTTTTTACTTTTTGTTCTTCAGTTCTTTCATACTTTACTTGATTAGGTCGTATTCTAAGGTCATATATTTTGTTAATGAGATCAGTTGTTGAGGAAGTTGAAATTTCTTTTTTAACTTTTGTTATATCATTACTAGGCACTTTCTTGATTTTTTGAAGAGACTTTTTAGTACTTTTTTTTTTTTTGGTATTTAGGGCTAGTTCAAGCTTTGAAACTGTCTTGTTAACATTACTTGAAGTTTCAGTATGATTACTGACAGCATTATTAGATACATTTGTTACACTTGTAATAAGCAATGGAGAAATTGAAAATTGACAATACGTACATACGACTGTTGGAGCAGAACTACATCTACTGCAGTTAAACAAAGTTTGTAAATGAAGCACTAACTCATTGATTTCAGTGAAGCATACTAGCACAGCTGTTCCATCTGTACCATCACGTAAACCATTCTTACCTCTTTTATGAGAGTCAAATACGTAGTATTCATGTTCCATTTTCATGATGGCTATACTTTCTACTTCATATGTTAATACAGCAAAGTTGAAATTATCAAATAGGCATAATATTGCACCCTGAAGACAGTAGTTGGTCCTACAGCAATTGTAGCTATGTTGATTGTTGATGTACCGTCATATGTTTCATCCATTTGAACCTGGAATGTAATCTGAAAATAAAAGTAGGGGAAGGTGGGGTACTATGGGACACGGGGTACTATGGGACACATTCAAAATCCGCGACATGGTTGACCGAGGAGCCGCATAGGTGTCGCCAACTTAATCTCCTCTAGTCAGCGAGTGTTTTCATAGTGGGCGGCGAGCCGGCAGCCGCGGCGTTCCGGGGTAGGAGGCGTGTGAAGTTTTGTCTTTACAAAAACGGGTAAGAAAAAAATATTGTCAGTCCTCTATTTTTCTAATTGACAGAATACTAGCAAAACATTGCGATATTTTCGTGTTCGAAAGTCATTACTGGGGTTCTGAGGACGAATGCCGCTTGTGCGGAAATTTCCAGAATGTGAGGATATGTCACCAGAGCCCGACATGGCCGACCGTGCACCGCGTCACCAATGGGACAGAAAATCGTGGGGAACAATGGGACAGGTAATTGAGTGTGCCATTGTTCCCCGCGCCCATTTTCACAACGAATTTATTTGAAAATTTCAATATACTAAATGGGGATTGTCCTGTTTCTGCAGCACAATGCCACGCCATCCCAAGGGAGACCACGAACCGCCCAAAAAGGGGCAGTTCAAGAGGGAGGATTAGGGTGGCCCAAAATAAATACGACTTTCTCTGATCGACCTGTACCGCCCGGATCTGGATTCTACAACGTATTTTAGAGTAAAAGATAAAATTCTAAAAATCACCAAATTACTATTCGGTCCATATATATATAAATTTTCCCTGCATTTTCCGCCGAAAATTGAATGTGTCCCATTCATCCCCACGGGTGTCCCATTGTTTCCTACCCCTGGGAACAATGGGACAAATGCATCATTCTTTTCAGATTTTTTTTTTCGGGTATTACGGAACAAACAGACGAAATTTGACAAATGGGGTTTGATAAAGGAGGGTTCCCTTCATACATTCCACATTCCACATTCCACATTGCTCTCGTGCGAGGAGCTGGTAAAAAAAATCTGTCCCATAGTACCCCACCTTCCCCTACTTTGATAACATTTTTATGTTGTAATTAATTTTAAAAAGAAAGAAGATTTTATATTTACCTCATATTCTGGAAATGATATAGTTGAATACAATTCATCGGGTCGTAAATATAAGTGCGTAAAAGTTTTAGGTAACATTGTATAAGATAAATCAAACAAATTGTTTCCAGCCATTAAACATTCATCTATTATTTGAGATGTCCAAAGGCTAGGATTTACCACATATGCTTTACAATTTGCTGCAATGGCATTTGCAACACATTGTCTTCCAAAGTATTTTGGAAACCTAATAAAATCCAATTGGTCGAAAGTACCACGTATTACTCGCATAATTGCAATGAAATATAAAGATTTTTGAAGCTAGAATGAAAGGGAAAGCCCAAACAAGAGATTAGTGCTTATGGATATGAAGCTTGAGCTGCCCGGGCCTCCGCATCCCCACACGTTGCGACACCTAGCTCCCGTAATTTTCGTCGTACAGACTAAACCGCCTTGCAGATTGTCGGCGAGTCTCTGACGATTCCAACGGTGCGCCACTCGAGCATTTACACCTTACCCGAGCCGAGCGAGAGGCACGCTAGTCCGCGAACCTGCCGCTGAGGCTCGGCGGCGCGGCTCGCAGCCGTCGCCTGCTTAGCGCCGGCTAACGTTCCGAGCGCACTCTTGTTCTTCTTCCGCAGCGCGGCGCGCCGCCACGCCCCGCCACTACGCGTTGCAGGGCCTGTGGTTTATTTATTGAGTTAGAGCGGCCCTAGGTGCCGGCTGCAACGCGTAGTGGCGGGGCGTGGCGGCGCGCCGCGCTGCGGAAGAAGAACAAGAGTGCGCTCGGAACGTTAGCCGGCGCTAAGCAGGCGACGGCTGCGAGCCGCGCCGCCGAGCCTCAGCGGCAGGTTCGCGGACTAGCGTGCCTCTCGCTCGGCTCGGGTAAGGTGTAAATGCTCGAGTGGCGCACCGTTGGAATCGTCAGAGACTCGCCGACAATCTGCGAGGCGGTTTAGTCTGTACGACGAAAATTACGGGAGCTAGGTGTCGCAACGTGTGGGGATGCGGGGGCCCGGGCAGCTCAAGCTTCATATCCATAAGCACTAATCTCTTGGCCCAAAGCATTCAAAATGGTCGCGCAGTTGGTTTACATATGACAAGGTGTAACTTGAGAATGTTTATTAGAACAAGATTTCTTGAATTTCTTGAATACAGTACGGTGCACCGTACCTGGCACCGTTTTGGGCTCTCATTTTTTACAGTATATGATGAGGCCCTTACATCACAGACAATATATTAAACAATGAATAAAAATAAATTTAATGACCTAAAAAAATATCTCCTTATACTGTTCATATTGATGGATTGCTTTAATTAACCCCAAACTGGCAAGGCCAACAAATACTTAGCAAGTTACAGAAGTTTCTATCACTCTCATGGCCTAAAGAATCTTGCGCATGAGAATGTATTTGGATCACATCATCCGAATGGATAAACTTGTCGTTACTTCACAAACCAAATGTTTCCAGGACATTTTTTTTTTTTTTTTTTTTTGATGTAGTAAAAAAGGAACCCATCTACACATTTTGTACCAAATTTTCAGTATATGAAGTGATAAAATTCTAAAATTAAAGCAATGAAAACGTTAAACTCTATGGGGTAACTTGGATGGAAGGCCTGAAGGCAATGAAAACAACAATACGTTAAAAATCCAATGCCTACCTGCTAAACTCAGGATAACCATTGCTAATTTGTAATCACTGCCAGGAGAGAGAGAGAAGGTTCATCCGGCCAAGAGACATTCATCTGAACAAGCAGGCCCGCCCTACCGCCAAACGTCGTTGCCAGCTCCGCTTCGCTACGCTGGCAACTCCGTTCGGCAGGGGGCTTGCCTGCTTGGCCTGCCGGCGGCGTTCGGTCGGGCCTTCGGCCCGACCCAAAAGCCTCAGAGCGTCTTCTTCACTTTAAAATTATCGGGCCTTCGGCCCGAACTGGCATTCCCTTTGGTAATATTAAAAGTTTGTAACGGTGAACCACCGTAACTACAGCCCTCCCTTCTGCTTTGAAAACGCGCTGCTAGTATAGGAATTATAGAGCCGTGTTTTCAAAACGGTCACTACTTACGTACAACTCTCAAAATTCGGTTTATGGGGCTGCAAAATTACGCAAAACCCATTACACGACATGCAGCATAGTGTTTTCAGTTATTTCGGTCGTCGATAGGGCTTTAGTGCCAAAACTGTAAGAGATAGAGCGAAACGGACGAAATTTTGGCCCAAAGGGTCGCAAAATGACGCAAAACCCATGACACGATGCCCAACGTGATGTTTTCGGATATTTCGCTCGTCGACGTGGCTGTAGCGCCGAAACGGTAAGAGATAGAGCGAAACGGACGAAATTTTGGCCCAAAGGGTCGCAAAATGACGCAAAACCCATGACACGATGCCCAACGTGATGTTTTCGGATATTTCGCTCGTCGACGTGGCTGTAGCGCCGAAACGGTAAGAGATAGAGCAAAACGGACGAAATTTTGGCCCAGAGGGTCCTTACTCGACGAGATACCTCATAAAAAACCATAAAATTTTATTAAAAATATTTTTAATTTTCAGTTTTGCAAAACTTTAATAATTTTTTTGAGGGTTGGCAGGATTTGCACCAGGCGTTTCGGTGTCCAGGAGTGACCCTTAAGATACCCTTAAAATTTCAACTCTCTAGCTCAACTCCTTCGAGTGGAACAGACAGACAGACAGACAAACAGACAAACAGACAGACAGACAGACACCAGATCGATTGCATAAGCCCGCTCTGAAGCTTTTTCAAAGCAGAAGGGCGGGCTAAAAACATTAGAAATAACTTTTGCAAAATGATTTAGAACAAAAAGAAGAAACAAGCAGAACAGCAATCTTGAAACAATACTCACCCACTCGAAATTTCGCTATTTTCTTTGGACAGTGCAGAGAAAGTCAGCCTGTCACGGTGTCACATTCTACTCGGGCGGCAACACTCAAGGTGCCCCAACAATACACTTTCCGAGAGGCGACGGCACGAAAATTTGGGTGCCAGGAATTTTTAATTTCTGCTTCTTTCTGCGCTTGGGCTCTCCGGGTAGGCCACCAACTTCACACCAGTCATTGGCGGGTTGGCCTATCCATTGTGTGGCAGGCGCGCTCTCATCAGCTCTGCCTCGGTAACTTCCATTGTGGGGGCGCCGTCAGCTTGTCTCCTAGCAGGCCGGGCGGGGAAAGTCAGTGTGTCACGGTGGTGACGCCCTGCTGGAGGGCACACCGCGCAGGCTGGGCGGGGAAGTCCAGGATGTAGGGTGGTGACGCCCTGCTGGAGGGCACACCGCGCAGGCTGGGCGGGGAAGTCCAGGATGTAGGGTGGTGACGCTATCCCCGGGATCGGGATCACACCAAGCTTGTCTCCGTGCAGGCCGGGCGTGGAAGGTCGGGCTGTCACGATGTCACGATCGATTGGGTCGGCCATAGTCAGCATTGTCTTCTCCTAGGCGAGGGCGTACGAGACCAGGCTGTCACAGCTGTACGCGTACACTCTGCTACTGCTTTCAACTATCAGGCTAGTGAAGGGGGATCCCTCAAATAATGTGTTTGAATATTGTTTACATTTTGATAAGATCTTCTCAGCGTCAGTTGTTAAGTTGTTCGAGTCCGTATGAGTCAGAATCGAGACACACATTTGGAGCGTGAACGGTCAAGAATCCGGCACTTGCGATTTCGAATTACGCCACCGAGTGTAAAGTCTTCTTGACCGCCTGGTCACGAACCTGTGCATGGAACACACTCGGGGAGAGGCCTTGTGGTGCTGGCCGGTCGCGAGTGTGGCACACTTAACCGTCTGGGAGAGACGTCGTCCATAGAAAGAAGAGAAACGGCGGTGTGACCAGCTGGTCACAAGTCTGCACTGTTGACAGCGAGAAATCTTGCTTGACTTTGCATTGTTCTCCTCTAATTAAAGACTAATCAATAGCTGTAGTTTTTTTCCACTCACCGACAGAAGCGGATCCGATGCGATGGATCTTGCCGCTGAACGATGAAATGCCTGCGATCTTCGAGGTAGGCGACCCAAGGGGCAGAGCTGCCCCGTGCGCTGCCTGCGGACACGGCGCCTGTCCGCTAGGCCACTGGTAGTCGATTTGGAAGTTATGGAAATAACATTTCTGAAGTTGTTATGACAACAAGAAATTGTTATAACAACAAGAAGTTGTTATAACAACAAGAAGTTCTGATAACAACAAAAAGTTGTTATAACAAGAAGAAGTTGTTATAACAACATGGAATTGATGTGATTTTTGAGAAAAAGTGACTTGTTGTTGAATCTTTTGAAGATAAGATAATAAGATTGCTCTTGTTGTAACATCTTTCAGTTGTTGTCATAACATCTCCAAATTATTTCTATATCTTCCATTTTAAAGAACATCATAATTCTACAACTATATTCACATAAGTTGACTTATGTAAATAACTTTTATTTTATTTATCTTGACACAAAATTTATGGAATTAGGATTAGAAAAAATGGCATTAGGAACAATGCTGCCATCCCTTATTTTTGTCTTAATGTATTGGTCTTATCATTTTCATTATCTTTATGTCCGGTAATCGTAGGTACCTATGAAACATCATATAAAATTTAGAAATTGAATTAGCCTTGTTTTATCTGAATATCAGTTCCAACATGTAAAATCGCAAGTTCAAGAACTTCGTGAGGTTGGTGGGGTGACGGACAACTCGTCCCGGTTAACTCGTCCCGGGTATAAACTCGCCCCAAACCCAACTAGACCCCGGTCCAGCCGAAAACTCCCCTTAGGGTATGTGCCAACTCGCCCCAACCTAGTTTTTTTTCCATTTTTTTATTAATTTTATCTTTATTCAAGTTTCCACGCAACACTCGAAAATACTTTGCTCCATATTGTCGAGATATGGTATTGTACATGGGGGCTATCTGTACACCTTTCATCGGGAGGTAAAACTGGGGTCCTTCTGGCGTTGTGAGCTGCGTGGAAAGTGCAACGGCCGGATGCTGGTCGACGGCCGGGATTACGTGGTGGACGACACGGAGACGGCTCACTCGCACGCTCCGGACTGGGGCAAGGCCATGGCGGAGGAGACGGTGCAGAAGATCAAGAAGGCGCCGGCCACCTCACGAGCGTCCACTGCGTCGGTGATCCAGGCCAAGGTATTCCGAGTGTCAGACGAGACGGCCATGAGACTGCCGAAATTCGCCAACCTAAAGAAGATGGTGCGCCGTGTGAAAAGGCAAAATCTCCCGCCCGAGCCGCTACAACGACTACAAGGAGCACGAAGACGTCTTGACCTACGTGGACGCCATCGGCCACAACCTGGGAGGACGCTTCCACTAAAGTACCCTTTTGCAATAAAGTACTCTTGCATTTAATTATCGTTATTTTATTTTTTATATATTTTTTTTAATAATTGGGGGCGAGTTAACCTTGGGGCGAAAAGGGCGGGACCGAAAAGGGCATGGGACGATTTGGACTGGGGACGAGTTAGTGGGGGCGAGTTGTCCTAGACCCGGTTGGTGCATTTCTTTCCTCTTTTATTTTTGTTCTTTTCATATGATTCTGTGTTGTTGTTTTTCGATATTTCTATAGAAATCTCTAGCTGATCTTCAATCTCCTACTACATCAGTGTATGAGGAGTCCTTATCATCTGTAAGTCAAACACAAAATTATTTTATGTTCTTGTTGCATGTTGTAATATAACTATAAATATTCATCTATTCCTTTATTTCCTTCAGCCCCTTATGAAGTATGAAATAGAAATTTCTGAAGGATTTTCTATAGTGATAACAAATGATGACTACCTGAAGTATTTTGACAATGAAGAAATGGAAGCAGATGATGATGAGAAGAAAACGGTACATTCTTTTACTCTTTTTATTTATCTTTTCTAGTTTTTATCTGAACTTAACTTTTTGACCTCAAAAGGTGGAGGTTGATACTGATTCAGATAATGATGAAGAAGATAATGAAACTTCAACTCCTGAGAAGAAAAGCAAAGATGTACCTGAAAAACGTGAGAAAAGTGATGATAAGTCTGATCCTGATCCATCAAATGAAACTGGTGAAAAACCCTCTTCTAAAATTGGCAAGAAAAGGAAGTCTCAGAAGGTTTGGTTTTGTAATTGTTGGCAATAACATTTTATTCACTGTTTATGTTGTGATCTTTTTTAAATTTCACTTAGGAATTTACTATTTCAGGATGATGACTCTGAAACAGAAAAACGCAAAAAGGCAAAGTCAAAGAGCAAATCAAAAAGAAAATCAAATGAGAAGAAAAGTAAAAAATTCTAACGCTAACGCGTTAAACGGCCCCCTAGGTTTTAACACTTACCTTTTAATTACAAAGAATTAAGAAATATACATTCAAAACTATACGTGAAAACCAAATCATAAATTTTATTTGCAGCCAGAGGAATGGCGCCCATCAGGCTAGCTAGCAACAACGCCGCCCTGGCGACCACTGAAGTCCAACCGAAAATAATTAAGTAGTAATTCTAAATTTGAAAACGAAGTAAATGGACGTCGTAACATTTTAGCAAAAACTTTTTAGAGCTATATTTCTATTTGCATTGTGTAGATGAGAAAAATAAATCAGAGCAAACGGTAAAAACATGGATCTTAAGGGAATAAATACAAGGTTGGCATTGTTAGCTTCCCGCCGGCTCGGCCCGGCCTTGCTGCTCAGCTCGTCATTGCTATAGAAACAGACGATGCGAACTCGTTTTATGCAAAAACGTATAGACAGTTCAACATCACACCTATCTCAAAAATTTTCTAATTTTTCATAGTATTTTTCATTACAATTTGGTGATAATCAGATCGACAGGATCAGCTGCGCCCATAAGGGGCAATATTGAAGAATAAATAAAAAAATTCCAATCAGGATTGGAAATGAAAGCAGATGATATTGAAATCTTACACTATTTTTCTCTTAAGTTAATATTATCCGAAGTCGAAGACAGTAGAATAAAATTTTCCTCCATTAGCTATATAATTTTCACCTCGAGCAATCACTTCTTCCACTTCCATTCACAGCATTAAGGAGAAAACTACAGACTACACAGAAGAGATGTGTGGAAACAAACTTTAAAATTTATTGTATGAATTAACAGTATGCATGAATTAACAATATGCATGACATAGTTGTTTGAAAATGTAAGTTAGTAATTGATGAACATGATAGAGAAAGAAAAGTACATGTAGTAGAATGACGTAGTGAAAGTTAGCAGAATTTAGTTATGATACTAAAAAGAGCAGCTATTTTCAAAGATGGAGGTTGAAGTTGTTTTGATGTTCTTCTCATCTGGTATTTCATCATTCTTTCTTCTGATATTTTCTTTTGGTAGAAGTTGATGGCTGCTAAATTAATTATTTCACCATTTTTTGTTGAGTCATCCAGTGGAAATTTTACAGCTACGCGACATATTGGCATGTCAAACTTAGCTAGTACATAGAGAGTCATCATGTCTCGGTAGATGGGTGTGGATTGCATTTCCTTTGTCACCCCTATATCAAAGTTGACCTGTAGTTAAAAGAAAGTAAAGTATTACTTATTTTACTTAGCATTAGTAATTGTTTCACTTAATATAAATATAGCATTTTACCTGTATCATTTGAACTGGAGGTCTTTTTTCCTTTGTGAGCCAGATTAGAGTGGAAACATTTCTATATGTTGTAATTTTGTATTTTGCCTTTGTGATTGGTGCTTTATTAAGCTTTGAACGACAGTCAATAAAGATGTCTATGTCAGTGAAGCAGTTAGTTAGATCCGCCAAGTAGGATGCATATCCTCCTGTAAAGATCATATACGATATAATTTAAACAATTTTTATACTGAGTGTCAGCATGACTTGAAGGGTTTTGGTATTTTTATGTCTTCTATCAGTATTCTTGATGTCAGAGTGATATTGATGTGACATTTTGAGTTAAATTAGTGTTAGAATTACATCAAGAATAGTCATGGAAGGCATCAAAGTAAGTGACCAGTTATGCTGTCAGTCAGTACTGAAATTTTGTAATGGGATTGGGGTAACTTTGGCTCCCTAATGTAATTTTACAGTGAACTTTGTTTTTGGAACAGTTAAACTTGCATGATCACTTTTTTTTTTTTTTTTTTTAAACGCAATTGTAGGTTGTTGGTAAAATTATTGTGGTGTGCGAAAGTTACCTCAGCTTATGGTAGAGAATATAAAGCATTCTACAATAGCTATGAAAAGATATAAATTATAAATACTTTACCTGCTATTATAAATTGGTGAGAGCCTGTACATCCTGTGCACTTTAAGTTTTGGTACGCTCTTATAGCATTTTTCACGATAATTGGCTTCAGATACTTATTTCCAGTAGCAAAGTCATGTTGGGTTCCTATTCTTATTGTTTTTGCATCATTTAAAACCTTTCTGAATTCATCTGCTAGTTGTGATTTTGGTTTTGGATACAAACTGTTATAATAATTATCACTCATTTTGTCTTGAGAATTATCACAAATAGGGTATGAGGGAATTCTGTATTGGTCAGATACCTAGTTTATTGTTACCGCTGGAAGTTTTGCCAACTTTTGAATGTTATGTATGTTTTACGCTAGCAATGGGTGATTACCTGTGGTAGCTGCTAATAGTAGTAATAATGGTAGTTTTAATATATTAAAAATTAAGGAGAGTCGATGTAATGCAGTAGAAGTTTTTAGATTTTTATGAAATTTTAATTATAATAAGATATTTTATATTTTTACGTGTGGTAGTAGTGTATTTATGGGGCCGTGATTTTGTTTGAAAGAAGAAAAGAGGGAGGCGGTTAGTTGGTCAGCTATATTTCGTGTTGTCAAGACTTCCACCCGCCACCGACCCTCTTGCACATCCAGTCGTCATCACCCCAGCCATAAAAACTCTTATCCGCCAAAACCCAAAATTGCACTTTTAAAACTACAGTAACTTCACCGCCTTAAAAAAACCGTCAGGGACCTTAACTTCCGGTCCCTCCCCGCCCCTATGCCGGGCTTAAACCCTCTGGCCGCCACGCCTTAAGGCCAGGCCAAAGAAAGCTAGAGCAACCAACCAACCAACCGTGTTGTCAAGTTTATACGACGCCAAGACGACGCGCTGATCTGTGGCAACGGTTGATGGTTGTGTGATCATCGTAAATTCTCTGAGTGGTATCAAAGTAAGTAATATTAGCCTGTGTTAATGTGACTGTGACTTTTTATTGTGAATTTGAACGGTTTGCAAGTAGTTAGGGAATAATAATATGGAAGTTTCTGGGTTATGTTATGCCGGCATTGCTGATCTGTGTTGGCGACAACAGGATTTTAGTTTCACGGCAATAGGTTTCGAAATACAATTTTTGGCTGAGCGAAGCGAAGCCTATTACGCCACTTGAGTGCTAAAAATGTTCAATGTTTGTGTGTGTGTGTGTCTGTGTGTGTGTGTGTCTGTGTGTGTGTGTGTCTGTCCGCACGATAACTCGAGAACGAGTTGAGATATCGAGTTGAAATTTTTACTGTAGCTTCCTTGCCCATAAAGCTCGGCCGAGTTCGAAAATGGGCATTCTAGCTCAAAAATTGACACCGTTAAAAATTAATTTACATTTTCGAAAAAATAATTTTAAAAATAAATATTTTTTTACAGTGTCCTAAGGGGTAACTCGGCGAGTTGCGACCCTTTGGGCGAAAATTTCGTCCGTTTGGCCGTATCTCTTACCGTTTAGCCGCTACTGCGTGACTTAAGGAAGAAAAGTCCTAGAAATGCATGTTGGGTGTCGTTTCCGTGGTATTTCGACGAGTTGCGACCCTGTGGGCGGAAATTTCGTCCGTTTGGCCGTATCTCGCACCGTTAAGCCGCTGCAGCGTCAAATTTGGACAAAAAGTCCTTAATATACGCGTAGAGTTGTGTATTTCTCTGATTTTCGCTTATCACAGACTAGCATATCGCCGGAACCGTCTGCGCAAATGAAATTTAATGGCGCTTACTGTTTTGTTACTCGAAGCGTTTTTTTATGGCATCCTGATCCATACTGACAGCGCCGCAGGCCTAGGTAGATGTACGCAGGCGCGTCGCAGCGTAACAGTGTTTTGCGAAATATCGCGAAGCCTGTTACGCGAGACGTGGTCTGGCGTACATCTACCTAGTATTTGAAGTATTTAGTTGTTTTGAAAGTGAGTGATATTTTATATTGATGTGGCGGCAATGAGATGTTTAAAATTAGGAATCAGAGTGGGTTTAAGAGGTTAGTGGGAAGGTTTGTTATTTGACAAAATTATATTTATATTTCTGATTTTGCCTTTTTTTTAAACATTATTTTAATTGGGATTATTCTCATTGAAGCAAGGCTAGGTATCATTTGGGGTTATGGTTCAGTTTGTTTATTCAGATGCTAAGGGGATTTGTTGTTGTAATATCGTGCAATTAAAGATTGTTTTTGTGGATATCTTATCTCTGAGCTTTTACCAAACAGTCACAATTTAATTGCAAAGGGCTGTTACATATATACGTTCCAATTTGCATCTGATGTGAATGTAATTTTTTGTGGTTTGTGTTTGTTTTAGATGGCTGACAAGGGAACATATTCAGCCCATACACTCCGATTTTGACCAAACTTTTTTTTTGAGTAGGGTTTTATACTAGATTAAGATTGCACCCCAAAGTTGGTGCTGAGATACATATTCACACCCTGAAAAAAATTATTGAAAATATAATTATGCTACTTTTGGCCGTTAATTTCACCGAATTTGACCAAAATTTTTCAAATCGAGTTTGACATCGTTTCCCATGTTTTTGGGGGCGCTGATTATGAAAATGACACCCATTTTGATCCCAGACCAAAGTTCGAATCCCGAGAGGGTCAAATTCGACCAAAATTTTTGTTTCGAGTTTGACACTGTCTCCTATGTTTTCGGGGGTGCTGATTACGAAAATGGCACCTATTTTGATCCCAAACCAAAGTTCGAATCCCGGTGGGGTCACATCCTACCAAATTTTTTTTTCGAGTTGGACATTGTTTTCTGTTTCCGAGGGTGCTGATTATGAAAATGACATCCATTTTGATCCAACCAAAGTTCGAATCCTTGTGGGGTCAAATTCGACCAAACATTTTTTGTTTCGAGTTTGATATTATTGTTACTATGTTTTCGAGGGTACTGATTGCGAAACTAACATTCATTTACGATTTATAATATTTTTTATTGTAATATATATTTTTTATTGTAATATTTATTTTTTTTGTTACTTTTCTTGAACAGTCATATGAAGACAGGTACTCTGGAAAACCAAGTGTGTACATATATGCATTATTTACTGCATACTTACAGGTATTCGGTAAATAACGAATACATGGCCATGTATGCAGTATTTGCTGAATACCTTGGCATGTACACACGTAGTTCCTGTGTGATTTTTCGTGTGTACATGCCAAGGTAACCAGCAAATACTGCATACATGGCCATGTATTCGTTATTTACTGAATACCTGTAAGTATGCAGTAAATAATGCATATATGTACACACTTGGTTTTCCAGAGTACCTGTCTTCATATGACTGTTGAAGAAAAGTAACCAATTACAATAAAAAATATATATTACAATAAAAAATATTATAAATCGTAAATGAATGTCAGTTTCGCAATCAGTACCCTCGAAAAACATAGTAACAATAATATCAAACTCGAAACAAAAAATGTTTGGTCGAATTTGACCCCACAAGGATTCGAACTTTGGTTGGATCAAAATGGATGTCATTTTCATAATCAGCACCCTCGGAAACAGAAAACAATGTCCAACTCGAAAAAAAAATTTGGTAGGATGTGACCCCACCGGGATTCGAACTTTGGTTTGGGATCAAAATAGGTGCCATTTTCGTAATCAGCACCCCCGAAAACATAGGAGACAGTGTCAAACTCGAAACAAAAATTTTGGTCGAATTTGACCCTCTCGGGATTCGAACTTTGGTCTGGGATCAAAATGGGTGTCATTTTCATAATCAGCGCCCCCAAAAACATAGGAAACAATGTCAAACTCGAAACAAAAATTTTGGTCGAATTTGACCCTACCGGGATTCGAACTTTGGGTCTGAGGTGAAAATGGATGTCATTTTCGTAATCAGCACCCCCAAAAACATGGGAAACGATGTCAAACTCGATTTGAAAAATTTTGGTCAAATTCGGTGAAATTAACGGCCAAAAGTAGCATAATTATACTTTTCAATAATTTTTTTCAGGGTGTGAATATGTATCTCAGCACCAACTTTGGGGTGCAATCTTAATCTAGTATAAAACCCTACTCAAAAAAAAAGTTTGGTCAAAATCGGAGTGTATGGGCTGAATATGTTCCCTTGTGAGTCAATGGAGGAGTTTCAAGTTGGATTTAGTACACTTACACGTGGGGAATTGTATCCCATTAAGAAGATAGAGAGAAGTGAAACACGATTTGGAAACAAGCTAGTGAAGGGAATAAAAGTGACTGTGCTTGATGGGTCACTTGAACTGGTTACTTTCTTACCAAAAAAAGTAGTCGCAAACATCAATGACAATCTCTTCTCCAAAATTGCAAGTGCTGCTGGAACTGATGCCAAGTATACTGTGTGCTATTATGGTATGATGAAGCGGCAGTCTATATGTGAATACTTTGGACGAGTACATGAACCTGGTGAAGGTAAGGACTACTAAAGTTTAGTAATGTTGTAGTATTAAACATGATTATTCATGAAGTGTAATTGTGTTTTTGTTGTCATTTTTAGCTCGATCTGATAAACTTTATGACGATATGGGTATTATTATGACTAAATATTCTGGAGAAAGTATTACACCTGAGAAAAGGAAATCAAGTGACTCTGAAGTGCGACCATCTAAAGCTATGAAGGAAGATGATGCTTGAATGGTGTTTTGATATAGTGATGTAACCGATTTATTCCTATGTATTCTGTTGTTTATGGTACACTGTTTGAAATGTGTATATAATTTTCTATTTTAATTGAAGTTAACAAGTTTGTTTTAAATGTTAGTGCATGAAGGAACTTTACAAAGATGCTTTATTGTATAAATGAATGCAGCGTCATCTATGTGACATTACACTTTGAACTGTGAAGTGCTTTGTATGTGAATATTTTGGTCATGTTGGTATTCCATTTGGAGAGAATGCTGTTAGCTTCTATTCAATCTAGTCACATTGGTGATGTTAATGTAGATGTATAGTGCTTGTTTACTTGAATGTAAATTACAAGACTGTTCAAAATTTAATGTATTTTTAAATATAAACTGTTAAAATTTTAATTTAATGTTCTTTTATTTTTACATTGAAACGTAGTAGTAATTTTAAAAATATGAAAAATGCAAAGGCTAAAATATTTACTTGAGTCCATTCTTTGGAGATATGTCATATTTACGAAGATACTTTGATACCACATTGTGAGTATTTACAATAAATGTAGCTCTAGGATATTTACAAGAAGTTCATTTTTTAAAGATAGAATGTTGGAGAGTACTGTTGGCAAACACAAACCAGTAATATTGGCTAAACATGTTTTATTTTTACCATATTTGGTACCAAGTTAAGGATATATAGGCAGAGAATAGAACGAGGTCTATCATTTGAAATTTGCAAACTTTGATAGCCTTAGTATGAAATAAGTGCATATTGAAATTTTGTACAAAATAATTAAAAATATGACATAACTACAAATTTTGTTTACTATAAAACTTGCACTTTCTTTTTGTTGTTCAGGTCACAATAGTAGGAATATGACACAAGTAGAAAAGTAAGCTTAATTTCATCATCAGAAAATATAAACTACAGAACATTCCATACTAAGTATTGCGGAAAGCAAATGGAGACAGCATTCATGGTTAATAGTTATATAATTGTAGGTAAATGGTTAAACTTGTATCTATGTTGAATTATTTACACATTTTCAATATTTAATCAATCTGTTATTGAACATATTTTTATATGACTGGCAATAGCTTTTATCAAATCTTTCTTACACTACATATTTACACATTTACATGAAGGGCGCCATTTACAAAAATAAGAAAAAATTATGTTAGTTTAATACAGGTGAAATATTTATTCCAAGTAAACGTCTACTGTTTCGATCGTTCACCTCGTGTAATGTCAATGATGAGGGGAATGTGGACGCTGAAATAGGACTGGTAACGACCCACAGTCATTGAGGCTGCGTTGGAGAAGACGCCGTCGATGGTGGTGCCATTGTAGGTGGTGGGCTGTTTCTGGTCGCTGATGCTGGTAAGGCCTCTCGCCCTTAGTGCTTGAGATATTCGATTTCCTGCCGCGGACTGCAGATCTACGTTGAAGTCGGCAGCGAGGATAGTCGTCCGGGCGGGGTCAGACCGGAGCACGGCGCCGAGTGCTTCCAGGATGTGGTCCAGCTTGGCTCCAGGGTGGCAGTAGAGCACGGCCACCAGTAGCTCATCGCTTTGGCGCGCGGTCACCGCCTCGACCAAGGGCAGCCTGTCCACGACTCGCTCCTGGCAGAGCGGCAGTCTGGAGTACACTGCCACTCCTCCCGCGGCGTTGCCCTGCCAGGCCGGTGCGTCGCAGCGCGCCACCATGTTCAGGCCGTGCCCGAGGTCCACTGACTGTCCGGGGCGCAGCCAGGTCTCGGCCAACAGCAGGACGTCCGCCTGCATGAAGGCCTTGTCTAGGACGACGTCTTCCTGGTGGGCGTTGAGGCTCTGCACGTTGTGGTGCACGATGCGAAGTCCGGTCGCTGGCCGCTGCACCATGGCCGCCCACTGCGGCACGAAAGGCTTGCTGCGCAGGCGCTGCTTCTCCTTGGCGAGGCGCTGGTCTTTCTTGTCCACGCGGGGATGGTTGAACAGCCTGGACGAGCCTCGGGGAGCTGGCCTGCGCTGCACGCGTCCACTTTTGACGCGCCGTAGCCTCCTCTCGTTGGTGTTGTTGATATAGAGGCCCGTCAGCGTCCGCACCCGACTCAGCCCGACGTACACCATGTTGTTCTGCATCTGATCGTAGTATTCCACGCAGGCTTTGTCGTAGGAGCCGCCCTGAGACGCGTGGATGGTCTCGGCCAGCGATGGCACCAGAGGGAACTGCTGGCGGTACACGTGGCGCCACTGCTCGGTTTGGAGTTGGTTAAGTTGTCTGTCCTCGCGCTCCACGGGCACCAGGCCGGTCAGCTTGTCCTCTTCGGGGCACGCCGGCAGCTGGAAGGGCAGTGCCTGCACCAGGTCTTGCGGCAGGCTTCTCTGCCGCTCGATGGCCGCTCGAAGTTGGAGCTGAGCAGCACGACTCGTGGCGGCGCCGGCGTCGCCGGGGAAGCGCAGCCAGAGGGTCTGCACGGCCAGCTCGATGGTGTTGACGCCCGGTGTACGGGACTGGGGACATAGCGCGCCGACCTGCACCCACTCCAGCACGCCGACGGAGCCGTTGCAGAGCCCGTCCGGAACGTTGACGTTGACGGTGAGCTTGTAGCAGTGCCCCGTCACGGCCATGAGCAGGTGGGGGAGTCCCTTTGCCTTGGTAGTTGGCAGGGCCTTGGCGCGCTCCAGGAGGGTGTCGTGCTTTTCCAGCAGCTTTCGCCTCCTACACACCGACAACCCCTGCAAGTTCTTGTTCTCTTGGATTCGGTCTCGTGCGAACAGCCGAATGATGCAGTGACTCGGGGACTTCACACTAATAAAAGCTTACAGTGATTTTCACTGTAAGCTACGGTGAACCCTGCAGCACTGTAGCTTACGGTGAATTTTCACCGTAAGCTACGGTGAATTTCACTGTAAGCTACGGTGAATCCGGGTGCATCACCGTAGCTTACAACGACATTCACCGTAGCTTACAGTGAAAATTCACCGTAAGCTACAGTGCTGCAGGGTTCACCGTAGCTTACAGTGAAAATCACCGTAAGGTTTTAAGAGTGCAGAATTTCGTGCAAGTTAAAGGCATCCTTGTCTTCATTGCAGTGATAGAGTCTAGGGCAGCCGCGCGGCACTGTCAGATTGTTTTCGGCGACAAACCTTGACTCTATCAACGCACGGTCAGCGTCTGAGAGTGGTCCTTCGGCGTCACCGATCCGTGTCAGCAGCTCGGCAAAGACCTTGTCCTCCCCCTGGCGCATGTTCTCGGTCAGCTCCACATACTCGAACTTTTGCCAAAGAAGTGCGCTGCCGGCGATGCTGTCCGTAGAGCTGACATAGACGGGGGCGCCACCAACTGGTACAAGCTGACGGAAGTCACCAAAAATGATGGTCCACAGGTTACCCATGTCCTCTTCGCTGCTCTTGGCCTCCTTGCAGCGCTGGTCAACGGCGAGGAAGTTGCGGTCTGACATCATGCTGACCTCGTCGATTATCTGTGCCTGCACGTTGGCGAATGCGTTCTGCAGGTTGCCTAGCTGTTGCCCCTGCAGGGGCAGCATCACATCTGCGCCGTCGTGCAGGCGTCGGGTGGCCGTGGCTTCCTGGTTGTAGGACAGGTGGTAGTTGTGGTGCAGGGTGCCGCCGCCGATGTTGAATGCCGCCTTGCCCGTGGGGGCGCTGATGACCACCCTGCTGGAGTCCTCGTTGCTGTTGGCAGGGCAGAAAGTTTCAAAGGCGTTGGCTAGGTTGCGCGCCACCACCGATTTGCCAGTACCTGCCGCCCCGTCAATGTAGATGAGGCGGGGCTTGGCCTGCGTGCGCACGTCGTGAATGACGGCCAGCACCACCTCCTTCTGCTTGTCGTTAAGGCGGCGTATCTGGCCCAGGAACGTCTGCCGGTCCCACACGCCTCGGCGCCGCACCTGTGCCGGGACCACGGCTTGCTGCGGCCGCGATGACCCCGGCAGGTCGATTTCGACGTTCTGCGCGTCGCAGTCCATGAACTCCGCCACCGCCTCCTCGTCGAAGAACAGCTTGCTGTTGCCCGCGAGCATGCCGCGCGCGTTGCAGTCTGCCTCCAGCGCCTCGGCCTCTTCGTCGGCGATGCAGGCCTCCAGCTCGTCCGCGAGGGTAGAGTCCAGGCCCAGGATGGCTTCGAACAATTTCCTCCTGGGCAAGATGGTGTCCTCGTTGGTGGCGTATAAGTTTTGGAACGAGCTGTCTCGGCCCGCCTGCAGGATTTCAGTCTGTTCGTTGCGCCAGGACAGGTGTAGTGTGCACATCGAGCGGTAGAAGTTCTCTCTCTCCGCCTCGTTCTCCGACTTCTCAGCGTACCGACGGTACCTAAGATAGAACAGAATTTTAATTAAACATCATCACATTACCAGCATGGGTGTATTAAATAACATATTTACGTATTTAAAAAAGGCCATGTGGCGACATGTTAAGAAAACCAAATTAAAAATTACCTGATTATCCGGTGTGATCGGCGTGCTTTGAAGTCCTTGGACTGGTGGTGCAGGGCGACGAACTGGGCCAGTGTCACATGCTCGAGCTCAACTGGACGCCGGGAATAGGTGTCGTAGACGTCGGGGTACCACAGGTCTGTCGAGCCGTCCGGCAGGTCACGAATGTCCTTGGCTGGCTTCGGGCAATGGATGCGTTCCTCTGGCGGCGAGGTGTCGATGAAGGTGCACTTCCGGCTGGTCTCGCAGAGGGGGAACTTCATCAGCACCCACGCCGCCTCCTGTGCTGAGGTCTCCTTCGCGCGCAGTGTCCGCGAGCATAACATCCTCATCAGCGTTCTGTCGTCGAAGCCGTGGTCACGGCGCAGGCGGGTGATTTCGTTATGGAGCTGGGAATGGTTCTTCTCAGACTTCGTGACGTAGCCGATGCAGTAGTTGGCCAAGCTGTACACGTCCAGGATGATTTGGCAGTCACCATTTGACAAAAACGCCTGCAGCTGCCAGTCCAAGTGCGGGTTGGTCATCCTGTCCGCCACGACCCTCTTGTACAGCACCTGCGGCCGCCGCACGCCCGTGCGGATGGCCAGCTCGTAGGTCGCGTCGTCCGGGCAGCCCGCGGCCTGCCACACGCCCTCTAGGGTGTCCGGGCAGTCGGCCGCAGCCAGCACGTCTTTGAGCTTGAGTCGGAGCTCCCGCAGGTACTCGATGTTGGTGGACCAGTCCGAGCCTGCCCGGTCCTCCTCCATACGCTCGTCCTCCTCGGCGCGCAGCGGGAACACGATCCTGGTGGTAGGGGTCGGAAAGTAGGGGGCTCCAAATCTGCAGTATCTATGGGCCTCATGGACGCTCACACTGCAAAAAATAAGAACGGAACAATTACGGAAAAGTACCGTTAATTATTGTCCGGTGGTTTCCGTCATTGAAAGGTACGGACATCGCCGTGTTCGGACCGCCCCGTACCTCTATTTGTGTGGTACGGAGACTAAAAACGGCCATTCCACAGCAGTTTTTGTAGGCTTTAATGTGTACGGAGAAGGCGTTACACGTCTCCGTAGTGCGAAAATAATGTATACGGACTCTCCGTTCTCTGCACTCCGTCGTAAGTTTCACAGGGCAGGCACGGGCCGCCGTACTTGGTTCCGTATTCGTCTCTGTTTTTTTACAGTGCAGGCGCTTCGTGACGAAACGATGTCTGATGTGCTTGTTTTTGAAGCAGGTGGAAGTATGGTGGTGCTTGTTGCGATCGGCCAGCGGGTGGGAGCTGTCGCACGTGATGAGGGCGTCGATGAAGGCGATGGTTGCAGGCAGGTCCTTCAGGGGATCGTCCGGTCCGTCGTTCACCCAGAGGAGACAGTGTGCATGTGGACTGCCACGCTGTTGGAACTCAATCCTAGTAAACCAATCTTTCACAAAGTATTTCCCCATGGGTCCATTTTTCTTCATCCGCAAGTACTTCTTGAGCTGCAGCATGATCTCCCTGAAGTAGCTAGCGCACACAACGGGATCTTCACGAATGAGACGGAGCTTTTCCTCCGACGATACTCTGTCCTCGTCGTGGAGGTTTCCCTGCTGCATCACGTCGTCGATGGCCTGCATGGCTGCGGCCCCGACGGTCGAGGGCGGCGCGATGGCGAAGCGGTCCATCTCTGCGTGATCTCGGTGCAACCGCTGCAGCACCTTGATGAGGATGGGGGAATGGTACTCGGCCGAGGACAGCGTCAAGAAGAGGTGAGGACGACCGAGCTGCCTGATGGCGGCGAAGAGGTCGTGCCCGCGGCCGCGCCAGTACTCGGCCGAGTTGGGAAGCAGGGACGGCATGGCGAGGCCCTTCTTCAGGGAGCTGCTGACAAAGGCAGGGTTAAGGAGCTGTTCCTTCGTGATGTCCTTTCCCAGCACATCCTTGGCGCCACGCTTGAACTTGTGGCGCAGCCGCCCCGCCGCCTGCTCCCTAACATGTAGGTTATACTTGTACAGCAGGCTCTGCGGGCGCGCGCCCCGCCGGTCCACGCGACGGATCTCGCTCCGCATGGCCTGGAAGCGGGTCACATGGCGAGAGAAGATGCGCGGCTCACCCAGGTAGATGCCGGGGAACGAAAGCTCCTCGGCCTTCCGGTCCCACACCACACTCACAGGTATCTTGTCCTCGCCGGGTGCCACGTCGATCTCGTCCGTTTCGGCGTTAGCTCGACTGGTGGATGGCTCTGCGGGCGCAGGGGTCGCCACAGGGTCGGGAGCAGCAGCGGGCGCAGGGGCGGGCGCAGGGGCGCGCGCACGGGCGGGCGCAGGGGCGGGCGCAGAGGCGGGCGCAGGGGCGGGCGCAGAGGCGGGAGGCACGGCGCGGTCCTCCATGAGCAGGGTGCTCTGAATGGTGCCTAGCCGCTCGTGCATGTCGGGGTAGCCTTCTGGCTCGTCGGGCTCCCCGTAGAACACCTCACCGTCTTGGTTGCTCCGCAGCTCGCTGTCCAGGTCACCGGGCAGCTCGTCCAGGCGGGATTCCTCGAACTTAGCGCCGTGCTCGCGGTACAGCGTGGACTTCTCCAGAAAGCGGCCCCAATTCAACAGCTTGTCCTTTCTTACAAAGCTGCGTGCAAAGGCCCGCTTGTGCACCAGCTTCCTCTTGATATTCACGACGCACAGCTCGTCCTCCTCGGGCAGCAGTGGGATGACGGTGCGCATGGTCTGGTCCGGCTCGGTGGGGACGTTGATGACGGACCCGCGCACGCCGTACTGTCCGCGCCGGCCCATAGTGCCCAAGTGGACGATCTGCTGGAAGGGCAAGCGCAGCGCCAGGACGTGCTCCTCCACCTCGGTCAGCGGCTCCAGCCCGGGCGGCAGCGCCGGGTAGCGGAAGCCGTTCTCGGCGGCAGACGGCGGCACTTGTTTCTTCATGATGTAGCTGTGGCAAGTGGCGCACATGTCGTACTGGCCGGGCACGGTCACGACCTTGTCCAGCAGCTGCTGCACCACTGCCCGGTCGGCCTCCTTGACGCGCTGCAGGTCGACACGGCGTACAGCGCGATCGTTGAGGAAACGATCACAAACATAACAGCGGGCGGCACACACCCCGGAAAGGGCCTCGTTCACCTTCTTGCACACGGCCGCCACCACGGCGGGGTCGTTGGGCCTCTTGAAGTCATGGGGGGCCGCGTGCTCCTCAGGCTCGGAGTCCGTATCGAAGTCCCCTCCAAGCGACCCGCAATCTGAGCCAACGTCGGAATCACAGACCGGTTCTGCACAGAAAAAGAGACGAACGTTCAATTATTTAACTGAGTGATTTGCTGATGTAGTATATATTAAAGAATGGTAGTGAAGTTGGGTTACGCACCATCATCTCGTTGTGTTGAATATAACGGGATGTCGATCGCACTGCCACCACAATTTTCAAGTACACCTGTATAAGGGGAATATGTTAGAATATTTGTGGAACGATAAATTATTTTCCTTGGACTGGCCGTGTTAGTGGTATACGTATACAAATGTTTTACTTACCAGCAGTGCGTTGTCTATCCTCTGTCTTCAAGCGGTTAGTCCTCTGACGCTCCTTATTCCGCCGCCGTTGCTCTTGCCGCTGCTCTTCAGATACGCTCTCGCTCTTCAATCTTTCCTGCTCCCGTCGGTGCTCCCGTTGCGCCTCTGTCTGGACCGCGCGTCGCGCTCGTTCTCGCTGCTGTCGTTGCTCTCGCTGCTCTTCAGACTGGGATGCGCGTTGGTCCCGTACCCGCTGCC
Source organism: Frankliniella intonsa (assembly GCA_033675135.1). Lineage (NCBI taxonomy): Eukaryota > Metazoa > Arthropoda > Insecta > Thysanoptera > Thripidae > Frankliniella > Frankliniella intonsa. Next base: position 10,397 of record JAWJED010000027.1, on the reverse strand, counting down.
GTCGTTGCTCTCGCTGCTCTTCAGACTGGGATGCGCGTTGGTCCCGTGCCCGCTGCCGTCGTTGCTCTCGCTGCTCTTCAGACTGGGATGCGCGTTGGTCCCGTGCCCGCTGCCGTAGTTGCTCTCGCTGCTCTTCAGACTGGGCTGCTCGGCGATCCCGTTCCCGCTGACGGTTCCTCTCCCGTTGCTCCTCAGTGTATCTTCTTGATGGCATTATTATTTACACTTACAATTACGCCAAAGTACGCGATGCACATACTGCTATGAATTCAATAATTACACTCGGGAGAACCGCGCCGCCGGGCGCCGCAAGGCAACAATACCATGGGTAGGAGCCTCGCCTGGCTTCCCCCTCCCCAGGCCTGCACACGCCGCCGACGCCGCACTGTGACAACCCGGCCCGCTCTATACTATTGCGAGAGTACAAGCCGATGAAACATCTCTTTAGTTTATTTTTATTTTATTTTTTTGCTAAGATGTAAGATGTATCATCTGCTAAAAACTCACTGGCGTGAGCAATAGGCACCCCTAACGGGGGCCTAAAAACCTGAAACATCTTCAGAAGAGGTATGTATTTTTTGGCTTTCATTTCTTTTCTTTTTTAGAATTAGAATTTTTTGAGTTTTTCAATTCATAGGATTCTTCTGATGATGAAGAAATTAATAAGTTGAACAAGGCAGCTGCAAAAATACCGACATACAAATCAATCAAAAATTTAGTGAAGCATCGGTATTACAAAGTATTGGATGTGTCTGATGTTGAAACAAAGCAGGGTCGTACTATCAGGTTGAAGCTTAAAGATGATAAGCCAAACTGAACCTGCTTTATTTTTCATGTTCCGTGGCATGAATGGTTTAGCTTTTCGCATTAAGTTTACAAGAAATCCTAATAAGAAACAAAAATAATGATATCATTTACATGATTTGTTTTCAAAATTGTATCTAGTGTTCATATAATATTTCTTACCTTCTTTTTCATAATATTTTCTAAGCTAAGACATTGAAAACCTAAAATTCAATCAAAATTTCACTTAATGAATACTATTAAGCAGCATTTTCTTTGGTTGATCTTGAAAGCTGATAGTGTTATAATATCAAATTGAAGCTTGAACAAGATGATGTAACTGATCAAGTTTTATTCATTCACAAGCCAGAAAATGTTTTGACTGATACTTTTCCAATCCTTCTATCTTTGATTTAATTCAGCCATACTGAACTTGGTTATTTACCTCATTTTCTCGCATGAAGTCTGTAGGTTTTCATATCCTGAAAACAGACAAAATTTATCAAATTATCTCTATGTTTTGCTATCTGTCTTGTTTGAAATAGCTTTTTTTCTGTATTTTAAGATGTGTTATCTACTTTTCCTCACAGGGTCATAGTCATAGCAAAAAATTTAAAGCAAAGGAAAGGCAAAGGAAACATCGTAAAAAAATGTCAGAGCAAGATAAGCTGAAAGCAAGGGCTATGGCAAAGAGAAAAATGAGAGTTATCAGGAGTTCTAAAGATAAAGCCACTAAAGAACAGGAAAAGAAAAGGAATAGAGAAAGACGCTGGCTTCAAAGACAATTAAAGAAGATAGGTCAACAGTATAGTATCTCTGATAAATTTGATATCAATCAACATAACTTTAACATATATATGAAATCACTGCAATGGCATGAGTGTGAGTATTGCAAAAGAAAAGTTATACAAAGTTGTTTTACAAAATTTAAATGTCATAAAAATTGTAAGCTGTTTTGTTCCGATACTGACATGGATCCTTTAGATGTTCCTGAAGAATTACAAAATTTGACTTACATAGAAAAACAACTTATAGCACGTGTTCATTCTGTGATTTCATTATATAAATTTAAGAAATGTCAATACAAATATCGAGGTCAAGTCATAAATTTTTCTCAAGATGTCCAATCTGTAGCAGATTCTTTACCACATTTAGTTGAAAATTTAGACAACACTGTTATTGTGCAGTTAAAGAGTTCTGTCAATAATTATGATTTTGCTGTAAGAAAGTCCAAGGTTTTAAATGCATTAATATGGTTAAAAGAGAACAATCCTTACTATTCTGATGTCAATATTGATTATCAAAGTCTGGATATGTTACCAGAAGATGGGAATGTCTATGATCAGATAAAAAAAAATTCAACCTCCTGACACCGTTAAAAATTAATTTACATTTTCGAAAAAATAATTCTAAAAATAAATATTTATTTTAGAGTGTCCTCAGGGGTAACTCGGCGAGTTGCGACCCGCTGGGCGAAAATTTCGTCCGTTTGGCCGTATCTCTTACCGTTTAGCCGCTACTGCGTGACTAAAGGAAGAAAAGTCCTTAAAGTCCTTGGGTGTCGTTTCCGAGGTATTTCGACGAGTTGCGACCCTCTGGGCGGAAATTTCGTCCGTTTGGCCGTATCTCGCACCGTTAAGCCACTGCAGCGTCAAATTTCGACAAAAAGTCCTTAATATACGCTTAGAGTTGTGTAATTCTCAGATTTTCGCTTATCACAGACTAGCATATCGCCGGAACCGTCTGCTCGAGTGAAATTTAATTGCGCCCACTGTTTCGTTACTCAAAGCGTATTTTTTATGGCATCTTAATCCATACTGACAGCGCCGCAGGCCTAGGTAGATGTACGCAGGCGCGTCGCAGCGTAACAGTGTTTCGCGAGATATCGCGAAGCCTGTTACGCGAGACGTGGTGTGGCGTACATCTACCTACACTGGGCCGCAAAATTAGCGCCCCACTTTTTCCTCCGCTAATAACTTTTGTTAGAATTGAGCTAAAACCTTAAAATTTGGAGGAAAGATGGGCCAAAGGTTTGTGTCAACGCCCCTAAAGTTGCAACAGTCAATCCTACCCCCTTGATTTTTTTTCCACCCTTCGCGTAAAACACTGTCGAATTTTGACACTTTGGCCGTTGTTAAAATGTCCTTCCAGGTGTCACAGGGAGTTGAAATTGGCATGGTCGACTCAATTTGATCTCCTCTTTCGATTGCGACCGGCGCCAACCCCGTAGGACGCACCGTTCCGGAGCCAGAAAAAAACCACCCCTAATTAGGGGTAGTTTTTTCGGATTTTTTTTAGGGGTTCGGTGGTGTAGCGGGGGCTGTCCCAGACACGACCAAAGTGTCGCAATGTCCGCTGCACCCTCCATAGGGTGTCCAGCCCCTTAAGACTGACACCCCAAATCTTGTTTTTTCCCTAAAACCACCAAAAATGTCAGAAAAGGGGACAAAATGCACCTTGCGCAGTTGATTTTGACCGTCTGAATCGATCCCAGGGGCAAAATCCGCAACCCGCTCGAGACGTGGTCTGGCGTACATCTACCTAATCTTTACTTGCTCCTAACTTGTAGCCCTGTTCAGAGCTCTGCAAAACGCCTGTACCGACCGACCGAACGAACCCGGCCGTGGCCCGGTCGGCACCGACCAGGCTGCAGGTGAGAGGTGAGGAGGGGAGCTCCCTCACCGTCCACCCGCTTCACTCTCACCTGCAGCCCGGTCGGTGCCGACCGGGCCACGGCCGGGTTCGTTCGGTCAGCCGGTACAGGCTCTGGACCCGTCCCTTATTGTCTCGTGCGCACGTCGCAAGTGCGACACGACCCGGTGGGTAAAATTTTGTGGCACTTTGAAGCCGCAGTTACGTTCAGGCGCTTTCCTTTCCCAGAGGTGGTGGGGCAGGAGGACCTGCGCTCCGTCATCAGGGAGGCGGTGGCCGGTGGCCGCCAGCCTCCCTACCGCCTGGGCCGGGGCTGCCGGGACCGCGACAGGAGCAGCAGCAGCAACAACAGCAACCACTCAGGTGCAGCCTGCCACCGCCGCTGCTGCCATGCCGAGCACCAGCACGGGGTCTGGGGCTTCCACGGGGGGCGGAGGGTGGTTTCGCCCGTCGCTCTCCTCGGCCCCTGCCGAGGACGAGTCGACAGACGGTAAGACACCCAATGTTTTCATCTGCTTGCATAATCCGTTCCCTAAACAATCTTTTTATTTCCACTTTTTAATGACAGACGAACTGCCCGACGTCCCCCTAGTACTGGGAGCCCCGGCTGGGCCCAAGGGTCTGTAACTCGAATTTTTAGCGTACCGAGAATATATTCTCTGAGAATACTTCGGAATACATGGGAATACAAGAGAATACCAAGAAAACATGGGATTACCGAGAAAACATGGGATTACCAAGAATACATGGGAATACCAGGGAATACCAGGGAATACTTGAGAATACTAGAGAATACCAAGAATATCAAGAAGTTATCTTAAGAATATTCAATACCAAAAAAATCAAGTCATGATTAGAAACCAAAAATTGCAAGTCTGGCGCCGTTTTTAAATTTAAGCGTACGATTTGTAGTTTCACCACCACAGTGCTACTATCGCTGTACAACTTCGTCACTTGAACAAACAACAACAACAAACAAAATTTGGTCTGCTGTAAGCCAGTCGTACAAAGGTGGGTAAACAATTTTTTTTTTAATTTAAATAATTTTTTTTCAAGAATACATTCAGTTTAATATAGTCTTTGATTTGCAAAAGGAATGGAAGGTGGGAATCCCTTCGATCTGTTTGCTGTTCTCTAACACATTGCTCAAGTAGTGAAACTGTCGCTCCAGCTTCGGAAAACTCCATTTCTAAGAAAATTACAAGTCCAAGACTAAAAAATCTTGCTGTTGATCATTCAGACACACCTCTCTCTCTCATGATTTTAAAAGCATCTGATGATAAAAATTATCATTTACTGTGAAAATTAACTTTGGTAAAAATTCAAGTTACTTTTGACCATATTTCCAAAGATTATTGAGTTCATTTAAATCTGATTGCTGGAATACACTTAGGGAAACATACTCCTTGATTTTCAAAAGAAACATAAGGTCAGAGTCTATCAGAACTATTTTTTGTTAGTCACACCCATGCTCAAAGATCAATGTCGCTTAATCTTGTTGACTAAAGTTCGGAGAAGTCAGTTTTGAATAATGACTGCCAATCATGCTACAACAGTGCATGGAAAAGGGAATATGGAAAGATACACCATTTACTACTTTAACTAATAGTTTCATGACCTCTTTATTTCTTTTCTTGTATTGCAGGATCTGGTTTAGTTAGAGCACAGCCAGTTCTGTGCATGACAAAAGTTTAGAGACAAAATGTATTCTCTGAGGTCAGATTTTTGGTCTAGAAACCCATTGTGGAATGCCAAACCTGTGTTCAGTGTGCACTGAGATTTTGTTGCTAATAAATTTGATATCAAATTTTAATAGAGACCATAAATGGCAATCAAAATTGGCACTAGAAAAATTGAGAACGGTTGCTTTTCACTTTCATACCTTAGAAGTGTCCCCAGAACCACAGACTAACTAAGATGTGCTGGGTTCGGAAGAGGGGACGGGTGGGGGGATTTTCTTCACGCTGGTTGGCTGGGTTAACTGTACCGCAGCCAACCAAAACCAAATGCGTCGATACAGCAACGAGGAGCCCTTGCTCGAGACGCGCGAATGTTCAAAACCCCCGCTTCAGGTCATTTTATGCAGAGTTCAATAACTTTCGTAACGTGAACTTAATTTCTTGTGCTCTTACCGTTCTCATTAAAAAGAATTTCAGAATACCTGAAAATCTCATGGGAATACCTGAGAATACCTGGGAATACCAGGGAATACCCAAGAATACCTTAGAATACCAAGAATATCTAGGAATATTGAGAATACTGAGAATACTTAAAGGAATACTTGGAGGCTGTACCAAGAATATCGAAGTTGCAGACCCTTGGCTGGGCCCCCCAACCCCGCAGCTTGGGCGGCTCTAAAGAGGAAGAGGGGCATCGAGGCGGGTGAGGCGCGCGCCCGTAAGTATCCATTTTTCTCATTGTTGTTTTCGTTTTTCATTGCAAGTAACTTTGTTTTCGTATGGGTGCAGGGCTACAATCGTTGCTGGCGTGCCCCCCATCACGTGCCCCTCTTCAGCCACTGCAACCCCACTTCATGCAGCAGCAGTCGGCTCACCAGCAGCAGCAGCATGCAGGGTAACGCCGACAGGTCATGCAGGGCACTGATGATGGTGAGTTCAACAGTAGGTTCCCGTTTTATTAGCGAAATTCCGACAGCTAAGCATATAATCTCTTTCACAGGGAGTTGCCGTATCTGCATGATCCGGCGGCCTGACTCCATTCTGGCCTGCCGGCATGTATTCTGCGGCATATGCTTGGCAGAATGGAAGAAGGCCGACGGATCCTGCCCATTGTGCAGGAAAGGTTTTAGAAAATGGAAGCCTCTGCAATGAATGTAACTGTCACTTGACTTGTGCTTATATAAGCGAAAATTTTTGACTTATACTTTTTGATTAAGTTCCAATCTAATCATTCTTATTTTAAAATACATATTTTAATCTCTTATCTATTTGAAATTTACGTGTAATGTAATGTATACATTTGTAATGCTTGTACTATGTAATATGTGTAATATGTAATGTTTGTAATATGTTTAAGTCTCTGTATTTTGTTTAATAAATTCAACTATAAAAAATTTACATGGCTCGTGAAATGTTTCCCATTGTCTAGGGTTCTCCGTATGGGAAAGTTTTCCTAGACAAACCCTGCCTACTAGGCAAACTGCAGTACATGGGTGTAGGCATGTTGCCTAATAGGCAGGGTTTGTCTAGGAAAACTTTCCCATATGGAGAACCCTACCATTGTCATACTTTATTTTAAACTGGGTGTCACATCTCATTTTCATTACAATTTCAACGCTCTAAATCTGAAAGTTCTTTGTCAGTAGAAAAAAGCATTTCTGAGCACATTCATAGAGATGCAAATTTGAATCTAGTACGTGACAGATTAGCTTTTTTTGGCTGCGCGATAGCGAAGCCTATTACTCCACTGATCCGATTTGGCTCCTGTCTGTCTGTTTGTTTGTGTAGCTGCTAGCACGATAACTCAAGAACGAGTTCAGATATCGACTTGAAAATTTTACTGAAGCTTCTTGACCTGAAAAGCTCGGATGAGTTCGAATATGGGCACTCCACCTCAAAAATTGACAGTGTTAAAAATTAACTAACATTTTCGTAAAACAACTAAATTTAAAAACCAATAAATTTTATAGTGTCCTAGGGGGTAAATCGGCGAGTTGCGGCCTTTTGGACGAAGATCTCGTCCGTTTGGCCGTATCTCTCACCGTATAGCCGCTTCAGCGTGATTTCAGGACGAAACGTCGTCAAAATGCATGTTGGATGTCATTTCCGTGATTTTTCAACAAGTTGCGACCCTGTGGACGGAAATTTCGTCCGTTTGGCCGTATCTCTTACCGTTTTGCTGTTACAGCGTTAAATTTGGACAAGAAGTCTCCAATATGCGCGTAAAAAGTGTATTAATCAGATCGGCATATCGCCGGAACCGTCTGCACGAGTGCAATTCAATGTTGCCAACTGATTTATTCGAATCGTATTTGAACCAGTCAGCAAGGGCATAACTCAAAAGTTCTGACATTTATCGACAATCCCAAACTACCCTTTCCCGTACATGGTCAGAACGGTCCTTTCCAGTGCAATTCAATGGCGTTCCCTGATTTGACGACAAGGGTTCAAATAATTTTCGACAATATGGCATCCTAATTTTTTAGACGGAAAGCGCCGCAGGCCTAGGTAGATGTACGCAGGCGCGTCGCAGCGTAACAGTGTTTCGCGAAACATCGCGAAGCCTGTTACGCGAGACGTGGTCTGGCGTACATCTACCTAGTACATATTTTGTGTTGGTCATAATTTCAAAAACAGCCCTTTTAAAGACCAACATATGTTTTGCGGAAGGATAACTTGGTTTTAGGCGGCTCTTCCCTGCAAGTAAAACCGATATTTATTTAAATTGCTACCACCAGGCCTGTGGAGAGCTCCTCGGAGCCTCCGGTTAGCTGCCCCTGTAAACCATCGACCAACTGAGTGCAGAGGCGTCGTCACAACCGCGAAATTTTCCCCCTTGTAAGTCGCCTTAGAAGGCACCAGTATACGGGCCATATGCACTTGAACACATTAGTATCGTACACGTTCCGTACACATTTTGTACAAGTATTGTACAAATGGGTAAGGATTGTATACGTGTTCAATCTTGCGGGACTGAATGAGGGACATGTACGCTCCTGACAGATTGCCTTACAAGTAACGTGTAACCCTCAGGGGTCCGTGAGCGCCGTCAAATAGAAAAATAAATTTATACCTTTCACCACGCAAGGGCCCGACCCGCCCGATTCGGGCCCAATCTGAGAGGTAGCCCGGGACCAGGACCGGGCAGGATTCTTCTAGGCCCGGAAATAAGGCCAGGGTCGGGCCTATTTATTATCTCTGACTAGCGGAGAAGGCAAATAAGACGTGAGTTTGGGATGATAAATAATTGCTGCATGAAAAGGGCTCTTAATCTCAGTACAGTGAAGGTCAATTGACTTTTTTTTTGCTCTCCGTGTTCATCAGGGACAGGGGAATAATGTGAGCGAAAGAAATTTCACTTTCATTGAACCTCCGAATTGTCCGAGAGCTCTAAAGTTTCAATTTAGTATATCTCGGAACGGACCAGATGTCAGTTAGCACTTTGTTGGACGGGAGCGCAGCACATCGGACTCTTTCGGTTGGGACGCGCACACTTAGGATTATGTTGGATGGGAGCGCAGCACATCGGACTCTTTCGGATTGCACGCCTACACTTAGGACTCTTTTAATTGGGCGCATCGATGGGTTTCACGGGCGTGCTACTAAAGCCCCATTACGTAACGATAATCTTTTTGTTTTGCAGGAGTGTGATCCTGGAGGCCGAAAGAAGGACAAAAAGGAGGGGAAATCCATGAGGAAGTCCTCCACGCCCAACAGAAATGATCCTGAGACTAGTTTGCCGTCAACTTCTAAAGAGACAACAAAACCAGCGACGTCCAAGGCAGTGGAGTCAAAGAGGACGAGAGACTCGCCGTCAGAGAAAGAAATTCGGAACGAAAGATCTGGAAAGTCAGAGGTATGCAGGAAAAGAGTTCGGATTGAAGCCTTATTTCATCGTGTTCATAAAGCATTGTTTTCACTCCGCTTCATATTACAACCCTAATCATTTCTTTGTCCGCAGTTACCATCAAAGAGAACATTCAGCAGCATTTCTCCAGCAGAGAAGGATAAGCAGCAGCAGGGTGCATCAAAATTAGCCTTTGTAAGTTAATTTTAATATTATTTCAAACGAATTAAATAAAATCCTCATTCTTTATTAGTTTTTTCCTTAAAGTTCAAAATGAAGCTTTCTCTTGCATATTTATAATTCTTTTTTTCCTTTCTAGGCATGGATGTCAAAGGGTGCTCCGAAAAAATCTACTCCTCCATCCAGCAAGAAAACCAGTGCTAGCAAAGTAAACGAGGCTCGCCAAAGGTAAGTATTACCATTAGGTTTTTTTTCTTTAAGTGCTTTGCACACTTTATAACAGTTTTCAATCGCCTTTTTAGCAGATGATACATTCTAGCTAACTTAAATGACAATTACTAAACGTAAGATAATGTATCAGCTAGCTTGTACTCTCATAAAGCGAGTGGTGAGTGTGGCAAAATAATATACAGGGGGGATTGTGTCGCCTCGCCTCGCTCGCGCGACAATGCCTTGCAGTTGCCGCTGCCGCAACGGCCGATCAACAATGCTCGCTCGGACCTTTGGATTTGGACGCTTGGGATTAAGCGACCCGTGCCCCGTCCCCTAATAGCTTTAAAATGAAAACGAACCTTACCTATTTTAATTTTTACTATCGTCCGAACTACCCTCCAGCCTCGACACTCTAGATAGAATGAAATTAAATATGCCAATCAACGTAAATGGAAAATAAACATGTAGCTACAAAATGTGTCATCTGCTTTCAATTCCAATCTGGATTGAAATTTTTTTTCCAGCGCAGGCGCCAGAATGTGCAGAGGCATGAAGAAGATTTGGAGGATGAGCCCGTTCAGACGCTGCGGCACAGAGAGCCAAGGAAGGAGTTAAAAAACCTGCAAAAGATTTTTCCTGAGAAAACTCACGAAATTATGCAGAAGAAAATTGTAAGTAAAAACCTTTTTAAAATGCAAACTGACTGTAGCTTCAAAACGAAGTGCTTCATTTTCAGCTTTTGTAATAACTGTTTTTTTTTTGTCTTGTTTTCAGTTTGAAGCCCATGAAACTCCAAAGAAGAGGATTCCCTTTAACGTTTGGAGATGCCCTTATTGTCTTTTGCTCCACCAGAAGAAATGTCTCGTAGTTGAGCACATTGAAGACCAGCATGCAGAGTATGTCAACTTCGAGAGAAACACGGTCTTCGACACTGCAGCTCGAATGGAGAACCTGGCAGGGGCTGGGCCACGCATAATGGACGAGGTAAAGTTTGATGCCCACCTTCAGACGCTGTCGGCGAAGTTCAACCGACAGGATATGGC
>JAWJED010000026.1:0-140000 GCA_033675135.1 Frankliniella intonsa | reverse complement strand
GTGAAGGTGAACATTTTACCAGAAAACACTAACTGTGTATGAACTCAGGTGTGTGGGTTTTTATTTTCCCTACTGTTTGGCTGTGAAGTAAGTGAGATGTAGGTTGGAAAGGCTTGCAAGAAAGATGTGATACTTTAAACACACTCAATACATCTTTTAATTTACATTAAAAGTGCTATCAGAAACTTTATTTGAAAATAAGACCATGAACCTTGAAATGAACACAAAGAGAATCTTAGAATCTATTTGCATGTGACGTCAAGTGGTGAAACTTTACAATCCTATTTAGTATTGTTAAGTTCTAACAGTAAAATTAGGGATCGTTATGGGTCGCGTTACAGTGAACTAACAATACCCCTCTGAGCCTGCCCTATAAGACACCTGAGAATATCCTATCTGTGGTCTAATGACGAAAGTGAATGGCTCAATCTCATTGGGTTCCTGCACTTCACTATTTAAAATCTCATCGAGGACAGGTACTTTCACTGAGTTCACCCTTTTCCTCTCTTTCTTTTGGTGGAACAGAAGAAATAGTTTATTTTTTATTGTATATTCTGTTTTCAGGTGTTTAAGTGAAAGGAGTGGGCCAAATTCAGCTTGACAACCGGTACGTAGCAGCTTAAGCTGTCCTTGAAATGTGCAATCTGCCTGATTAAGTTATTTTAAAACATATTTTTATCGTTCACAGGACCAAGCCCAAATTGTCTTTCCAGAGGTTAATCGAGGAACTGCAGAAAGAAGTCCCAGCAAGAGGAAAGGGGCGCTGCCTCCCAGAGCCTGTCAAAGGCGCTCCTGGCCCACCAGAGTCTGCCCCATAATAGACCTGAGAATATCCTATCAGTGGTCTAATGACGAAAGCAGTGAATGGCTCAATCTCATTAGGTTCCTAGCCCTGTACAACATGTCTAAGCTAACCATTGATCAGGTTCTTCATTATGATATGGATCCAATTGCATTGTGTGTTGGCCTTGCTGAAGCTGGCCATGAACAAGAAGCTTGACATTGACATGTGCATCCAGGTGGTTACAGCAGTAGTGTGCTTAGCTCCTCAAGCCGAAGACTTGTTTCGTGGAGCTATAGTCTTTACCAATCCATAAATAGCCACTGTCTTTCATGATCCGACAAACTCCAAAAGGTGTCAAATATTTCCTGTCTCTCTGCCATGTTCAACCTTGGTTCCACACATCTATTGCAATTCTCATGGCATGGATCTTTTAGTTTACGAGCCTTGCGAGCTTTGCCATAGTAGTTGACGTGATGTCTTCCTGAATTTAAGTGAAACTTTGCAGCAGCTATTTTGAGATCACTTGGTGCTGATCTCTTTACAGTTAGGACTAACCTTGAATATGCTGCTGAAGGTGTTGGGTCTGTTGATGCAAAGGGTGATGTGCAGCCTCCTACTATGGAAAGAGACATTTGCATTTTAATGGGTGACACAGTTGTTGTTAACTGGCTTCACAGAAGGGAACGAATGAACACTCACCTCTATTCTGTTCATTCAGGGCCATCCTCTTGACTCCAATGTCACAGTTCTGCCCCTGTTCGTCTGATGTAAGATCTGCTGCTTCACATACGCCTTCCCACCACGACGATCCTTAACAAATAAGGTACAAATGAGCTTGGAAAAGTCCTTAGTGTCGCGTAAAAGGCTGAGCGCAATTGCTTATTTCGTCAATACTTACCATCTTCGTCTTGAAGACAGGACAAATGAGACGGCCAACTGAACACTGATGACATTTCACAAATGAACACACAGAAACTCTTAACCTCCAAGTTCCAGAGTATCTTATCTCACACGTAGGAGAGTGAACAGAACAACTTGTCCTTCCGAGCGAACACTTTGAAAACCGTTAGAAATGTTTTTTGAAACTGGTCTGTCAACTCGTATCTTTTTGTCAGTGTTTTTTTAAAAAGCCCGTCAAAACGATAGATGTAGCAGAAGTAAACAAGCCATCGCCAATACCCACTACGCACACGTACGCTTATCCACACGCTTATCTGCGAATAAGGTGACTACTGACTACGCAGTACGCACGACACGAACGTTAACTCGCACGTAAACATGACGAGAAGCCAAGGGTGGAGCACTGCGTCGTCGAGTTTGCTGCGGAATTCTTTTGAAGGGTGGATGGCATGACCCCAAATTGTTTTCGAATTGTCGCCTGTAAGTCGCACGTCTCTGATGTATCGTTTGTTTCGTTTATCTCCAACGGAGTGCTGTCACTTCACTGTTCATCGCAGTGCTTTTGAGGTTATTTGTTCCAATTTAAAATCGCGTTATTTTACAGGAAAACGATTACTTGTGAAAATTCGTGATTACTTTGTGTATGAGAGTTACTATCCATTGTTCTACCGTCACACGGAAAGTCTGTTCATTATCCGTTCAAACCGTGTAAGAAAGAAATCTGGTTATGATTTCTTGTGTGATGAATTTTACTTTTCTTTTTAATCGTATGAATTGCAATAGATGTGTGGAACCAAGGTTGAACATGGCAGAGAGACAGGAAATATTTGACACCTTTTGGAGTTTGTCGGATCATGAAAGACAGTGGCTATTTATTTATGGATTGGTAAAGACTATAGCTCCACGAAACAAGTCTTCGGCTTGAGGAGCTAAGCACACTACTGCTGTAACCACCTGGATGCACATGTCAATGTCAAGCTTCTTGTTCATGGCCAGCTTCAGCAAGGCCAACACACAATGCAATTGGATCCATATCATAATGAAGAACCTGATCAATGGTTAGCTTAGACATGTTGTACAGGGCTAGGAACCTAATGAGATTGAGCCATTCACTGCTTTCGTCATTAGACCACTGATAGGATATTCTCAGGTCTATTATGGGGCAGACTCTGGTGGGCCAGGAGCGCCTTTGACAGGCTCTGGGAGGCAGCGCCCCTTTCCTCTTGCTGGGACTTCTTTCGCAGTTCCTCGATTAACCTCTGGAAAGACAATTTGGGCTTGGTCCTGTGAACGATAAAAATATGTTTTAAAATAACTCAATCAGGCAGATTGCACATTTCAAGGACAGCTTAAGCTGCTACGTACCGGTTGTCAAGCTGGAATTTGGCCCACTCCTTTCACTTAAACACCTGAAAACAGAATATACAATAAAAAATAAACTATTTCTTCTGTTCCACCAAAAAAAAAGAGAGGAAAAGGGTGGACTCAGTGAAAGTACCTGTCCTCGATGAGATTTTAAATAGTGAAGTGCAGGAACCCAATGAGATTGAGCCATTCACTTTCGTCATTAGACCACAGATAGGATATTCTCAGGTGTCTTATAGGGCAGGCTCAGAGGGGTATTGTTAGTTCACTGTAACGCGACCCATAACGATCCCTAATTTTACTGTTAGAAATTAACAATACTAAATAGGATTGTAAAGTTTCACCACTTGACGTCACATGCAAATAGATTCTAAGATTCTCTTTGTGTTCATGGTCTTATTTTCAAATAAAGTTTCTGATAGCACTTTTAATGTAAATTAAAAGATGTATTGAGTGTGTTTAAAGTATCACATCTTTCTTGCAAGCCTTTCCAACCTACATCTCACTTACTTCACAGCCAAACAGTAGGGGAAATAAAAACCCACACACCTGAGTTCATACACAGTTAGTGTTTTCTGGTAAAATGTTCACCTTCACTTCTGCCTTTTGTATGTAAACACACACACACACACATACATACATACACCCACACACACACCTACACACACACACACACACACAGACTGGCACAAGTCTCCCCACAACACATCGGTGACAGTAATCGTTGGTTTCCGGTTTCAACACAGGATTTGATCGTGACGAACACGCAAGTAGCGAGCTCGTGCAACTCCAATCCACTCACTCCGGTTTAAAGCTGTGAGCTGTGACCACTCCGATTTGTATCGCCGGTAGTACCGGTAGTACGATGCTAAAGCCCGGCGATACTCCGTGTGTTGCGAGCGCCCGGCAAAGGGTATCGCCACAGCTTATTCGCTACGAGACGAATTTCTCATACTTAGCGCTTGAAGCCTCTCTGCAGGGCGTTGCCTGGCCGGCAATATGGCGCCTCCCCCTCCCTCCCCTACTCGCCGCGTCGCCCGTGCGGCGACAAGAATTACGTTTGAATTTCTTTAAAATAAATAATATTATTTCAAAAATATTACTCTATGGAAATGTTATATTTTTACATTTGTTTAGGGAATTAATATTTGTGTTAAATCATTTTCGGAAGTGTGTTAAAATTATTAGGAATATTTTTTTAAAATTAAATTAATTAATTAATTAAATTAATTAATTGAATTAATTAATTGAATTATTTAATAAATTAAATTAATTTATTAATTAAAAATTAAAAATTGCGGGCGAGACAGAGCCACGAACGAACTTTAGAAAATATTTGCATTTTAAGAGCGAATCCCTGGGAACTGTTTGTGGGGACAAACAGTCAGGCTCCGAAAAACACCCGTAGAAATAAATTTGAATTATAACTAATGAATTTAATAACTGTTTTAGCGCTGCATTTCTACAACGATTTGGAGGACGAACAGAACAGTTGTTAAATTAGAGATTTTCAAAATAAATGTTTCCCTTTTATAAAACTTTATTTTTGGGGTCAGTCTGTGGGGACAATCAGACACAGCCATTAAAACGGGGCCAATAAAAACAGAATCACTATTTTCCAAATAATTTATAAAATAATGGGAACAGTTTGTTTGGGGAACAGTCTGGGATTCCCCGTTGTAGTGTGTTCATCTGTTACCTTCTCCACATCATCTTCAGATTCACTATTACTATTGGCTCTTTGCATTCTTTTAAAATTGTTACTTCTTTCTGCCCTGAAAGAGGCACTCAATGACTTTTTAAAAATGATCTGATTGGAGAAAGTTTAAGAGAATTACCCTATGATCTATGTAAGACAAAGAATTCAGAGTGTAAAACTGAGAGTGAAAATAACTCACATGAGACTCTGTAGATGTTCTTGATTTTAGTTTAGGGTATTTTTCAACCATGGTCCTACAAAAATTGTCATACTCCGTCTTTGTGGGGTAGTCATCTCCTGTTACTTTTCTAATGAATGCTTTGCATTCCGAATTAATGGGGTTCATTTTCCTTTTGTGAGACTTGGCATTAAGCTCTCTCAAAGCTGCATCACTGAACTTGGGAAGAGGGCAAGGATATGGTAAATACTTTCCTACTGTCCTTATTTTCTGTAAGAAATCATTCCCAAAAGTTTCAACATTGAAAAAGAAGTGTTTTTAAATTTTGATTTTCTTCATATCATCTGTAATATTATATTTACTTTTACTGGTTTTCTCCTTTTGTGAAATGGAACAGGCTGTAGACTAACTTTTGGTCCCTTTCTATGTTTAACCTGATAATAAAAGAATTACTAAGTTTTACCTCACAACAAATGTAAATTTTGGAAATATATTTTAGACAAATATAGAGCTGAGCAATACTTTTAAACGGGAAGGTGATGATTCACTTGATGCAGTAGAGGATACCTATAATGCAGCCCATTAAGTCATGGAAAAAGAAAAATTAAAACCCTAGAGCTTAAAAAAAACAAATACTCATTAGAGATAAATTTCTTCACCTCAAGGCTGTCATTCATTTCAATTACAGCAGCACCACCAACATCTTGGTCATCAGCTAAAAAATCAGAGACGGCAGTAGAACGACAAGTTTTTTTGGTGGGAGGGCTTTCAGACTGAACTATTGCCGATATAGAATCTGAGGCTTTTTGACTTGCCTCCCTAGTAGAAACTCCTGCAATTTATTGAACGCATTCTAGAGACAAAGATAAAAAGATTTTTATAAAACCACAGATTTGCCTAAACTTGTTAATTACTTGTTGCTTTCATAGAGTTCTTATTCTTTGAGGTCTTCTTTTTAGTGCTGCCGGGTTGAGGTTGTGTCTTGGGCTCCATGAACTCTGGCAGTGGTATGTCGATTTCTGAAAAGTTTTATAGAATAAGTGAATTCTATATTAAAATGTAATTGTGGTGACTATCAATAGATTTGCTTACTTAATTTCTTCATGTAAAGATATCTATCCTGAATATTCTTGAATCTCCGTTTCTCAGTTTTCGAGAGACCTGTCCATTCCTTTAATGTAAAATATTCCTCTATCATACTGAAATCTTCTGTTATGCCTTCATCACTTTCTTCATCAATTACATTTCTGTAAAGGTTTTAGTATAGATAGATAAATAGATTTTCATTTTAAAAATTGTCTTTTATCATGTAACTATGAAACAAATAAGTCTTACTTGGCACTTCTGCTACCTTCATTGAGAGATATGAGACTATCATAGTGATTTCGATTTTCATTCTCCATAAGTTTTGGCAGCCTGTATACAATTTCAATCTGCAACGAAGCCTCAGGGTTGTAGATAAGGGGTCTTGCCGATGCATCCCTGCTTTCTTGATGAATTGTGATTCTGCAATTGTATTCCTTACTCAAAGCATAAATACATTCCTCTCCTCCCCATTCATCTCCATTTTCTATCTTTTCCAGAAGAGACTCGATGGTATCCATTTCATTATTACTATTCTGATTCAAATAGGTTGTCAATGTGTATCTTATGTCTGTTTTATCTAGATTTTCTTTCAGAAATTTTACACTCTTTTCCCTCGCTTCTCTTATCTTTTTCTTGTGATCCTCACTATGAGGAATAGGATTGAATAACTGGTGGGTTACTGCAGCAAATAAGCAATCTCCATCGCTTCTCATTACCTGAACCAGACACTCTCCCTTAAATGTTTGTACAACTTCCATTTCATCCCTGCGGTAAGAAACAGACTGAGTATTAAATATTTGTGCATGAGAAACCAAAAGATTCATTCAGTTTGGCACTATAAGCTTGCTGTGATAGCATTAGAAGAAAATAACTACTAGAATTAGTATATTGTGTTTAAAACAAAACCATAACTTGCAACTGTTACCATTCATCATAGTGAGATGATTGTTCCTCTGTTGAAGGCCCCATTTCCTGGTCAGTGTGAACAAACGTATCCTGCAAATGAATAAGGATTGTAACAGTTCCAGTCACAGGGTTTGTACGCCACTTATGCATATACTGACTGTTGTGATAAGGGAGGTCGAGCTTGACGCAGAGCTAAGGGGAATCGTCGGCTCAGCTTGAACCATATCCTGCATATCATGCATATAAACATTTTGTTACAAATTTCTGTTACAACATACTCCCTAAAACCAAGGCATATGTGAAAGTTACCTGCATGAGACTTTTTGAAATGAATGTGACTGTGATTGAATCAAAGTCAGAAAACACATGGGACTTATCAAGTTCAAAGTCTTTGTTAAATTGTGGGATATTTTGCGTCAGTAATAGTCGCCTTGTCTTCAGAACCTCACTTGTATGAGGATCATCACCTAGCCATTCAATGATTTGCCTCTCAAGTCTATCATATTCTCTTCCGTCCTGGCTTTCTATGAGGAACAGTTTTGATCTTTTTCCAACCGGACCGAAGTTTGCGTCCACGGCTATTCTTTTACCCATTTTGAAATGTGGGAAATACACATAATTAATAGGTCTCGTATGTACAGCAGGAGCAGGAATTCAAACTCATCCCTACTGCCCGCAATCCGCAGTCTTCCTCTTCCTGATTGGTCGACGTCAGCCAATGAGCGCGTTGGGTGAAAAGAATCTCGGATGCAGCCAGTAGCTGTGACTTCGGTAGCAATTTTCTTTTGACCACACCTAACCACACCCGCAGAATTAACCTCCCCAAGGTAGGTAAAATATAAATCAGTTAACATTTACTCACAAATAAGCGGTTCGCTGTTTTCCCCAATTTTCATTTTGCCGCCTATTTTTATCTCAGCCACTAGATTTGTGAGATTTGGGTCTTTCAAAAGCATTTAACTTTTTTCTATACTTCATTTCATTTTGATGCAGCACAGCTAATTCCCTTCTTGTTTATGCCTTTGTTTTAGATGGATTCAAGCTGCACAAGTGAGTCTGACACTGACAGCTCTTCCATAGACGACAATTTTGATACCGAAGATTATGAAAAGATTGAGCTAGAAGTGGAGATTATAGATGACAGTGACAACAAGTCATCTCAACCAGGTAATTTCCTCGGTCTTACTCTCAGCTGTGTCAATCCGTCAAAACAATTGTCTTATTAATTTATTCTGCCTACTGAATGTCATCTTCTTCATTTTCATTGCAGAAATTCTTTTGCAAAACAAGGCTGCTTTGTTGATATCAGACCTGAAAGAAAATGCGAACACTACCCAGGTTGCTATTAATCGCATGATTGCTGGTGTCAATGAAATGATGCCTCACTACAATGGCTTTGTAAAGGTAAAAATTTTTTAGAAAGTAATAAATGCATCATTATTGTTTATAATTCAACCTGTTCAGATGTGTGATGTTTCATTGTACTTTTCTTTTCAGAATGAGTTATTGAAGAGAAGCCACAATGGAGTCCTCAGAGTTGAAGATATGATTCAATTTTTTCAATTTCTAGATGGGCAAAATATTTTTGAGGGAGTCCAAACGCCATACAGAAAGAAATGGTATGAAAAGGAGAAGTGGCCAGAGCATCTAGAGTTCAGAAAAATTATTTTAAAGTGGAAAACTGTCATGCACAAGGACAAAATTGTGGAGGTTCCAAAAAATTTTGGATACCGAGTTTCATTTTATCATCAACTTCATATTCTTCTCCAAAATGATGAGGTCCTTAAGTGTATTGACAACCCAAAACCAAGTCTCCAAAATAAGTTTACATCAATACTTGATGGATACGTCTATCAATCTCATGAAGTTGTAAAGTTGGACCCTCATGCTTTAGGATTCATCTTATTTGTTGATGATGTTCCCGGTACAGATGTGTTGTCTTCATATCAAAATCATGGTATAAGGAATTATTCATGGACTCTTGCCAATATATACCCAGAATTAAGATCTACTTTAAGAGCAATTAACCTTCTAGCTCTTGCTAATGCAAAAGTTGCAAAAAAGTATAAGAATGAGCCTTTCCTGCGAGATCTTATCTTTTGGATAAATAAGCTTGGTAGTAAAGAAGGTGTTTCTTTTAAAATTAAGAATGTTGACAGAGTGTTCCATGGCTTACTTCTGATTGTCATTGGAGACCTGCCTGCAAGTGGCAACCTTGGTGGGTTTAAAGAATCTGCTTCTGCTAAGTGTTTTTGTCGTACTTGCTTTGTTTGTCTTGAAGACATCTGTAATTACCTGTGTGAAGATGATGTTGTACTTCGGAATCAACAATTGCACAAAGAGCAGCTTCAAATGATGAAGGAAGCCAATGATGATAATATCCGTCTTGATCAAGAAGAACGAATAATATTTTCTGATTCTGAAGATGACCTTCCCCAAGAAAAAAGACCCCTGTGTGCCCAAGCTGCAGAGCTCTCAACAAAATTTGGAATCAATGACGAGAGTTGCTTGCTGAAACTGAATCACTTCGACATCTGCAGATCGATGCCTCATGATATTATGCATCTTTTTTTGGAAGGAATTTTAAAATCAGAATGTCTCTACATATTGCAGGACTCTATTGGCCCCAAGAAGCTCTCATTGGCAGAAGTGAACTTTTTTTTTGAGAATTATGACTATGAACAATGGGGAACGGACAAACCTTCTCCTATTGAAGCAAAGCACATGAAGTCAGGATTGAAACAAAATTCATCCCAAATTCTTATGCTCAGTACTCTTCTTCCTTTTGTGGTGCAAGAACAGTGTGATGAAAAGAAGCTGCAAAACTTTGTCCTTCTCCTCATGATTTTCAACCTATGTTTGTCCCATGAAATTGAAGAGCAGGACATAGACTGTTTGAAGAAAATGATAAGGGAGTATTTACAACAGTTTAATATTCTCTATCCAAACAAGATGGTGCCCAAACACCATTTTTTGTTACATTTGCCCACCCAAATTTATCTATTTGGTCCCTTGACTGAGCAGTGGGCTATGAGATTTGAGGCATTCCATTCTCAAATGAAGAGACTCACCAAAGTCCTTCATAATGCCAAGAACTTGGTGTTCTCACTGATGACCAGACTTCTCAGCAAACGCAGCCTGGAGCTTCGTCAACATGCTTCCAATTTCCTGTCAAAAGACATTCTAGTACCTAATGTCAGTAGTGAAACTAATTTAGAAAATTTAAGGTTCAGAGAATGTATTTTGCAAGTCACAGGGCACCTTGAGGCATCAAGCAAACTGTTGTGTTTGAAAACACTCAAGTTCAATGGGTCAAAGTATGAGAATGGGGCTTTGCTGCATGTTGTAGATAAAAAGAATACTTTGCCTACATTTGGGGTGGTTTGTGAAATCTATGGTTTTGAGGGTAGGTACTATGTAATTTATCGTGAAGTGATCACTCTAAAGGCAACAAAAGTGTTTAATGCCTATCAGTTCATGTTTTCTAGTAGTTCATGTTACAGTGTTCTCATAGTACCTGACTCGTTCTTTCCTCGTGTCTTGCATGTGAAGAGAAATTCCATTGACTATGCTGTTATTCGAGGCAATCCAAAACCACAATATGCAGGGCTATAGTATTTTAAGTCTAGTGTTTGTTTACTATGGAATATAAACCATTTGTTTGAAGTATTTATGGCATGCATATTTATTGTATTCTTTTGATAATTTTACCATTTTGAACAAGGTTTATATTTTAAGAATCTAAATCTGAACAGTTTAACTTGTATTGATTTAATTTTGTTAAAGTTTTTCTCAACATAAAATGGGACATAAGGTTTTTCATTCAAAATGTACAAAATATAAATTTCAGATTATGAATTAGGAAATTCTCCAGTAATCACAGAAGGTTATAAAATGATTCTAGATAAATGCAGAATAATAAACACATGTCAATACTTGAATTCTTGTTTTCTTGTAGTGCATCTAATGAAGGTTATCCATACTGTAACACACAGAAAAAGAAACAATATTACCCCAGGTTAGAGCTTGACGCTTAAACTCAATTTTTTAAAAGTACATTTTAGAAAATTATTAGCTTTAGCAGGCAAATTATTTTGATTTCATTTATGTATGATACTACAATTATCTTATTTCCATTATGGCATAGTTTGAGTTACTTTTTAATCAACTTACCAAGTTATCAACATTGAATGATCCCATAACTTTCCTCAGCACAACTGACAACAGCTAGTTGTCAAGCCTACAGGTAGGTTGTGTTAGAATTACTTCTAACTGCTGCTGACAGCTGAAACATGTTTGGAAGTAATTAGATGCCACCAAATTAAATTAATTCTCAAGATGACAGTGATAGGTTACGAGACAAAGGTAAGGCCTAAAAGGGCGTTACAATCTGCATGAGTTCCACAATTCCAGTAAAAATATTCCATATACTTTGTTGACTAAAACTTTGACTATAGATTTACTAATCGTATAAATTATTCTTGGTTCATTTACTATCATGTATAAATCTTTTTTCATATCGCTTTAGTTAGTCATTTATAATTTCAAAGTGAAATAAAAAGTACTATCTTCTTTGTGAAATCTTGATTTTGACCCAGAGTCAGACCACATTCTTAGACTTGACTTAGTAATTACTTACCAAGGAAAAAAGCAGCTTCAGTCACTTGTATAATCCAACACATACATGGAGGGCTCTGACGGCTCTGACTGGGAGGTTTAACCCCACTTCGGTTGCTCTCGTACCTAAAACATAAACAAAGCAAAAATAATTTTTCAATATGGTTGCTATTCATAGCTTTTTTTAGTTAGGCATTGATAAAAGCAGAAATGAATTGTAGTCGCTACAGCAATGATTATTCGTGCAAGCAGAGGCAGTAAACATAAGAGGGACATTTCTTATAAGACCAAGACCGTGCTTGGCTAATTAAAAATAATTGCAAAGAAAAAAGGACATGTTAATGTATAATGAAACTAGTTTAGAAAGCAAGAAGAAAGCTTTGAAAACATTCCAAATTTCCACCCAAATTTCAAGCAAAAATGCAAACAAAGGTGAAATTTGAAGGAAAGTTTCGTACCATCGTAGACTTTGTGATTGTTGATGTCGATGTTTAATGTAGCAGACGATGTCAGACGAGATGGCGACGACAGAGGGGAGGAATCCTCCCGGAGGATGGCAGAGGGCTTGAAACGAGCCGTATCAACAGGCGATGACCGAATCGCTTATTTGCAGTCAGCTGCAGTGTGTGTGTTTTTAGCGTGCGTTTGTGTGAGTGTTGTGTTTACAAATTGGTAAAATGTACATCACGAATAGTGAAACAAGAATATTTAGGAAGTGAACTGAATGTCTGCTTGCTACCATTTCGAAGGGATACCGGCCAAGACAAACGACTTTAGTCTGTCTGTGCTGGTTATGATATGACCACCAATGTATGTATTGGGACGGAAAGTATTGTGTACAACATGGAGCAAGTAGCCCCTCGGACAACCAGAACCAGACTGATGGAACACGGAGCAGCAGTTCATGATAGTTGGGAAGATAGCTGGCTAATTGGAGGATGGAAAGTGCACTGAAGTGAGTACATGAAGCCAATGGCTCATTGTGCTATGGCACATTTGATTTTCAAGTAAAAATTTTAAGATTAAACATGGATAACCAGGTTAGAATTATGAACAAATGTTATGATCTTGCTGTCTTGATAAGTGTCTTATGAACTTTGGGATGAATGAGTATTTATCTACCACAGTCCAATTTTATCATGTTAAAAATATCTTGGGTTAACTAACTATTGAAAACCACTCTGTCAATACAAATGTTTACATTGTATACTTTAAATAAAGTATATATGCCTTGTGGACTTTAAATAATGTATACATACCGTGTATGCATTTATATGTGTATACATGCGCATGTATACATTAATAAATGTATACATACCCATGTTCACTATGCAAAGAACACACGTGCTGCTGTCACATTACAGGCCATGTACACTTCGAAAGTTGTGTACATGGTCATGTATACACTTATTAAAGTGTACATAGGCATGTATACATTTATTAAAGTATACATGGTTATGTATTCATGTATTAAAGTGTACATGGCATGTATACTTTATTTAAAGTGTACAATGTACACATTTGTGCTGACAGAGCATGCTATAAGTTTACTAAAATAAGAAAAGTTTGATACTGCATTAAAATTTAGCTCAACGTATATTTAAGAACGTATTGATAAAAAGGAGTTCTATTTGAGCTTTAAGAAGCCTCATCGGATAGGTTTATTCATAAAAAGTGAAATATTATGGAATAATATAAGAAACACTGGTTATGCGCAAAACTAAACACTTGGTCAAGCTTAAGACTTAAACATTAGATAATGCGCAGTGTCCTGCGCACAAGTTTATGTTTAGGGTGAACTGCGCATCAGTTGAAGCGCAAACTTTTGACACAAGCCCTTGCGCATCATTTGATGCGTAGAACTAAACATTTGTTTTACCAGTGTACATGCTGCGTCGACTTCGGGACTGAGGTGGTTGAATCTTTAAAAAGGTACTGCTTGTATGGACCCCTCTCACGTTTCCTACCACAATTTTCAGAGTTCTCCATTAGAATGAACGCGGCATGTCGACACTATGGCTGAACTAAGCGTAACCGGCTGCTGCGACTAGGTGGAGTCCTCACTAAAGGCCGAGCTACTTACACCCCGCGCTTCAAACACTTTCATAACAGGGGCGGACTGGCCCGGGTGGGTAAACCGGAAAACCCGGGCGGTCCCCTCCCTTTCGGACCCCCTCCAAGTCCCCTGGGGCCCCAAAGGGTCCCTTCGGGGCCTTAGGTCCCCGGCCCTGGGCTGAGGCTCTGGGCCTCGGACCTGGGCCCTGCCTTGTGCCTCGGACCTGGCCCCTCCCTGGGTCTCGGACCTGGGCCCTGGCCCTGGCCCTCCTCGGCCCTAATTTTGCCGCATAGACATGACATGTCCTCTCAATACGTTGCTGTACTCGTCCATTCCATCGCTCGCTGTGTGCAGCACGAATGCGCGGCGCGGCCGGCCGCCGGCCGCCTAGCCCATACACTGTTCGAAATTTTGTCGTAAATTAACGACAAAAAAGTCGCTAATTTCCATAGCGACATTAGTCATTCTGAAACGATTTGGTCGTAAGTCAACGACAAAAATGTCAGTTCTCTACGACATTGTCGTATTTTTAGCAGGTGATACGTTAGTATCAGCAGCTTGCACTGAAGTTAAGTTAAAAGTTAAAGTTGAAACGTCGTCAGTTAAAGTTGTCAAAGTAAAAGTTGTCCAGCGTTAAGCGTAGGAAAGTTAAAGTTGAAAAAGCAGTTGCCTAAAGATATATATAGGAGCGCGGCGACAGTGGGCCTCAGCGCGCTCGCTCGCTTGCTTGCTTGCTTGCTCGCCACAGTAGTGCTGTTCAGGTTGCCAGCAGCTCATAGTGCTTCAAGCATGGACGCTACTCAGCTGCCGCCCGCAGCCGCCCTATGCATTGATTGCCGTTTTACGACCCATAACCCCAAACACTAGTCGTCCGCTGTACCCCCCCCCCCCCCCCTCTCCCGCGCCACACCGCAACGCCGCGCCGCGTCACGCTACGCTATATCGTAATGAATCCCAGTATTTTATTAGTAAGCGTTAAAAGTTAAAACGTTAAAAGTTGAAAAGTTTAAAGTTAAAAAAGTTAAAAGTTGAAAAGTGAAAAGCTGAAACGTTGAAAGTTGAAAAGTTCTGAGTTCGTGAGGAAAGTTACACAGCTCAAAGTTGAGCTGGTTGCGTTACTAGTTGAAACGCTAAAACTAAAAGCTTTAAGCAGTAAAAGCGATAAAAGTTAACGCGTAAAAGGTTAAAGTTCAGAGTTTGAAGTAGGAAGTTAAACGTTTGAGGCAAAACGTACAAAGTAAAAGTCATCTGCTTTCACGTTAGCGTTAGCGTTAACGTTTTTTTTAACACTGAAGACTTGAAAAGTTCGTAAAATGTTACAATTTTAGTCGTTTAGTTACGAACTTTTTCGTAACTAAACGACTAAAGTCGTACAGTAGCGACCAAATTCGTAAAATTTCGAATAAAGTTGTAAATGTTTGACATTCTGCGCCAAAAATTTACGGTCGGTCGTAAATTTTGGATTAAAGTCGTAAATTTTCGACTTTATTCGTTTTAAAACGAACTGTCTCGTTATAAAAATTAGCGATCAATTTGTCGTTTACGGACGACAAAAGTCGTAACTAGGAAGTATTGTTCAAAAACGACATTATTGCTTTCGAAAATGTCGTAAGTTTACAACTATTTTTAACAGTGTAGTCCATTTGGCATCTTGACGCGAATTTTCAGTGCAGGTCGCCCCGGGGGGTAGGCAACCCACACGGCACGGGCCCCCCAGGAGATTTACCCGGTCAGGCTTTTGACCCCCCAGTCCGTCCCTGTTTCATAACTTTAAATTTGAATCATCGTTTTTAAAAAATATTTTTCTTTTTTATTGCTTTTTGTTGTTTTGCTCCTTCCGCGGAAAAATTGGATATGTGATTGGATTATCCATAATTTTCGTTTGAATCAAAGCGGTACACTCAGGGATCGCACTGCCAATATAATACAACCAATATGGCAAAAATTTCAGGATTTCTTTTCTTATATGTTTTTACTTTTAGCAAAACCCCTTCAATAGTTAAAACACAATACTTTAAAGTTTGTTCTTTGTTTTTGGCTGAGCGAAGCGAAGCCTATTACGCCACTGGAGTGCTAAAAAAGTTCGTTGTCCGTCTGTGTGTGTGTCTGTGTGTCTGTGTGTCTGTGTGTCTGTGTGTGTGTCTGTGTGTCTGTCTGTTCGCATGATAACTCGCGAACGAGTTGAGATATCGAGTTGAAATTTTTACTGGAGCTTCCTACCCCCAAAAGCTCGGTCGAGTTCGAAAATGGGCATTCTAGCTCAAAAATTGACACCGCTAAAAATTAATTTGCATTTTCGCAAAAAATAATTTTAAAAATAAATATTTTTTTACAGTGTCCTAAGGGGTAACTCGGCGAGTTGCGGCCCTCTGGGCGAAAATTTCGTCCGTTTGGCCGTATCTCTCACCGTTTAGCCGCTACAGCGTGACATTGGGACGAAAAGTCTTAAAAATGCATGCTGGGTGTCGTTTCCGGGGTATTTCGACGAGTTGCGACCCTCTGAGCGGGAATTTCGTGCGTTTGGCCGTATCTGGCACCGTTTAGCCGCTGCAGCGTCAAATTTGGACAAAAAGTCCTTAAAAACGCGTAGAGTTGTGTGTGTATTTCTCAGATTTTCGCTTATCACAGACTAGCATATCGCCGGAACCGTCTGCACGAGTGAAATTTAATTGCGCCCACTGTTTCGTTACTCAAAGCGTATTTTTGGCTGAGCGAAGCGAAGCCTATAACGCCACTGGAGTGCTAAAAAAGTTCATTGTCCGTCTGTCTGTCTGTCTGTCTGTCTGTGTGTGTGTGTGTGTCTGTCTGTCTGTTCGCACGATAACTCGAGAACGAGTTGAGATATCGAGTTGAAACTTTTACTGTAGCTTCCTTGCCCAAAAAGCTCGGTCGAGTTCGAAAATGGGCATTCTAGCTCAAAAATTGACACCGTTAAAAATTAATTTACATTTTCAAAAAAATAATTTTAAAAATAAATATTTTTTTACAGTGTCCTAAGGGGTAACTCGGCGAGTTGCAGTCCTTTGGAATAAAATTTCGTCGGTTTGGCCGTATCTCTTACCGTTTAGCCGCTACTGCGTGACTAAAGGAAGAAAAGTCCTAAAAATGCATGTTGGGTGTCGTTTCCGAGGTATTTCGACGAGTTGCGATCCTGTGGAAGGAAATTTCGTGCGTTTGGCCGTATCTCGCACCGTTAAGCCCCTGCAGCGTCAAATTTGGACAAAAAGTCTTAAAAATGCATGTCGGGTGTCGTTTCCGGGGTATTTCGACGAGTTGCGACCATGTGGCCGGAAATTTCGTGCGTTTGGCCGTATCTCGCACCGTTAAGCCGCTGCAGCGTCAAATTTGGACAAAAAGTCCTTAATATACGCGTAGAGTTGTGTATTTCTCAGATTTTCGCTTATCACAGACTAGCATATCGCCGGAACCGTCTGCACGAGTGAAATTTACTTGCGCCTACTGTTTCGTTACTCAAAGCGTATTTTTGGCTGAGCGAAGCGAAGCCTATTACGCCACTTGAGTGCTAAAAAAGTTCAATGTTTGTCTGTGTGTGTGTCTGTCTGTGTGTCTGTCTGTCTGTGCGCACGATAACTCGAGAACAAGTTGAGATATCGAGCTGAAATTTTTACTGTAGCTTCCTTGCCCAAAAAGCTCGGTCGAGTTCGAAAATGGGCACTCTACCTCAAAAATTGACACCGTTAAAAATTAATTTACATTTTCGAAAAAATAATTTTAAAAATAAATATTTATTTTTCAGTATCCTAAGGAGTAACTCGGCGAGTTGCGACCCTTTGGGCGAAAATTTCGTCCGTTTGACCGTATCTCTTACCGTTTAGCCGCTACTGCGTGACTAAAGGAAGAAAAGTCCTAAAAATGCATGTTGGGTGTCGTTTCCGAGGCATTTCGACGAGTTGCGACCCTACGGGCGAAAATTTCATCCGTTTGGCCGTATCTCGCACCGTTAAGCCGCTGCAGCGTCAAATTTCGACAAAAAGTCCTTAATATACGCTTAGAGTTGTGTATTTCTCAGATTTTCGCTTATCACAGACTAGCATATCGCCGGAACCGTCTGCACGAGTAAAATTTAATTGCGCCCACTGTTTCGTTACTCCAAGCGTATTTTTTATGGTATCCTACTCCATACTAACAGCGCCGCAGGCCTAGGTAGATGTACGCAGGCGCGTCGCAGCGTAACAGTGTTTCGCGAGATATCGCGAAGCCTGTTACGCGAGACGTGGTCTGGCGTACACCTACCTAGTATAGTATTACTTTGGTTGCGATAATTAACAAACTCGTCCTTTTTGGCTGAGCGAAGCGAAGCCTATTACGCCACTGGAGTGCTAAAAAAGTTCGTTGTCCGTCTGTCTGTCTGTGTGTCTGTCTGTGTGTGTGTCTGTCTGTCTGTTCGCACGATAACTCGAGAACGAGTTGAGATATCGAGTTGAAATTTTTACTGTAGCTTCCTTGCCCAAAAAGCTCGGTCGAGTTCGAAAATGGGCATTCTAGCTCAAAAATTGACACCGTTAAAAATTAATTTGCATTTTCGCAAAAAATAATTTTAAAAATAAATATTTTTTACAGTGTCCTAAGGGGTAACTCGGCGAGTTGCGACCCTCTGGGCGAAAATTTCGTCCGTTTGGCCGTATCTCTTACCGTTTAGCCGCTACTGCGTGACTTAAGGAAGAAAAGTCCTAGAAATGCATGTTGGGTGTCGTTTCCGAGGTATTTTGATGAGTTGCGACCCTCTGGGCGGAAATTTCGTCCGTTTGGCCGTATCTCGCACCGTTAAGCCGCTGTAGCGTTAAATTTCGACACAAAGTCCTTAATATACGCTTAGAGTTGTATTTTTCTTAGATTTTCGCTTAGAACCGTCTGCACGAGTGAAATTTTTTTGCGTCCACTGTTTCGTTATTTAAAGCGTATTTTTTATAGCATCCTAATCTATACTGACAGCGCCGCAGGCCTAGGTAGATGTACGCAGGCGCGTCGCAGCGTAACAGTGTTTCGCGAGATATCGCGAAGCCCGTTACGCGAGACGTGGTCTGGCGTACATCTACCTAGTTGTTAAGTCGGATCCCCATAAGTGCAACTCCGATCTCCATCACGGAGCCCGTGCTGTGCTCGCTGCTCGTAACACTGGCTTCGCTACTATTGAGATAGAATTATACAGGGTGATTCTCCTAAGGATGTCATCCGTTTTAGGGGTGATAGGTCTCGTCCAGACGATCATTTTTCATTAAGGAAGTAGGGGTCGGAAACGCTCCGTTACGGAGTTACGCCCTCTGAAAGTGGCACGCCCTTGCGCCGTAAGGTAGGCAAAATCCAGCAGCGCCGCGCTCCAGGAACCGCGAGGGGTGGCCGCGGGTTCTTGCGGGATCTCGGGGGTGTCCCAAGGTCTTTGCAAGATCGCGAAAAGTGGCGGCGGATCCGCGCGAGACCGCGGAAGGGAAGTAAAGGGATGGCCGCTGGTCCTCACCCGTCCTCACCTCACGGAACCGCGGAGGATGTTCGCGGGTCCGCGGAAAATGGCCGTTGATCCGCGGGGGACGGCCAGGAGTATCGCGGCTCTGATTCAATGCGGTTTCGGCGCGTGGTGCAGTGCCTGGAGCCTGGCACTGTTGGATGCTGCCTACCTTACGGCGCAAGGGTGTGCCACTTTCAGAGGGCGTAACTCCGTAAAGGAGCGTTTCCGACACCATGTTCCTTATTGAAAAATGATCGTCTGGACGAGACCTATCACCCCTAAAACGGATGACATCCTTAGGAGAATCACCCTGTATAATGAGATTAGCTCAGCCAATTAACACGGACACTGGACGCCACCGACGCCCCCCCCCCTCCCCGCCCACTTCTCCCCTCCCGAATCCCCTGCCCTTCCCCCATCCCGAATCCCCCGCCCTTCCCCTCTCGAGCATAGCGCCCGGCCCTTTTCGAAGGTAGACTGTAAAGCAGGCACAGGAGCAAGGTGGGTTGCCTTTTCCCCGATCGCCAGGCGCCATATAGGGCTGTGTGTGTAGTGGTAGCACGATAAAACTGTTATCCTAAAGGAATAGAAGGACGCCGGTAGAAATCAAAAGATGGTCACTATAGTGGCCAGTGGCTGCGCACTCAACTCTGAAGTGCACATCTTGAAATGAGTGGGACGTACAAATTCTTGTGTTTATGTACTGCTATTTCATTTACACAGCAAAGTTGACTTTCGAGATGCAGTAAAATCTCATTTAGCAGTACCGTGGCACTTCTCTTCAGAGTATGCGGGAGAGTAAACTTCAGAACTGTGAGGAGATACCAGAAATAAACCCAGTCCATGATGTTTTAAAAGGCGACTGTCCACTTAACTTTTAAAGTGCAGTTAAAGTACGTGAAATCTGTTGTTAACGATACATGAAAAGACAAGGCAGGAGTATAGAGCAAAAATGTAGTTAACTAACAGTTTTTCGCCTCTTTAAACTATAGTTTGAGCACTGCAGGTTTAAAACTGCAGTTAAAACTACAGTCTGACTACAGATCCTTCCACCCGGGATGTACACTGATTAATCAGCAATCATTGTCATGTACACTGATTAATCAGTGATCATTGATGTACGCTGATTAATCAGTGTACACACTGTTAAAATTTTTTGGAGAGATTTTACAGAAAAAGTCTGGGTATCCTGGTTGCCAATATAAAGTCTGGTAAAATTACCACAGTCTGTAAAATTACAGAACACTTGTAAAAATAAGTTCTGAGACCATCTGTAAAAAATGTTAACATAGTTCTCTAGAAAAATATTTACAGACACTGTTAAAAAAGTTTTGAGATTTCAGATTAAAAGCTGTTACAAAATTGCAAACGTGGTTTTGAAATTTCATAGCATTGCTAATTTTACAATGTGGTATTAAAATTCAAAACTATTTTGTGAAAATTACAAACTGCGATCTGAAAATTACAAACGGTGATGTAAAAGTTAGGTAGCTTTGTAATTTCGCAATGCGGGATTGCAAAATTGTGATTACCAGATCGGAAATGTGAGAAATGATCGCAATTTTCGAATTGCAAGCCCGGGAAGACGAGGGAGAGTGAGACCGAGCCAGAGCGCGGTTGATCGCAGGTAGTCGCCCTGCCCTAGTAACACAGGACCGTCGAGCTAGACCCGCCTCGCCCCCGCCGTCCGGGAGCCCGATAGCCGCCTCGCGTCGACCGCTCAAGTCTCGCCCGAGTTACGCATAGGAAACTGTCGCCCAAAAGTGAATGCGGCGTTGGTTCCCAAATGATCGACTGTCTTGCACGGAAAGGCACTCCAACGACAGTAAGCGTAACACTATAGTAATTTCGAGGTCAAATATCTGTCGGCGGGGAGTGACGCTGCGTTGTCACCGAGGCGATTCCCGCCCACGCATTGACAGCAAGTCAACGCCTCATTCACCGAGGGTCTTTTGAAGAAATGCGTATGACACCAGACTATCGCCTTCGCGACTACCGATTCACAGGTGATGTGGCAGCAGTTGCCCTCTATCACTCGTGAGGTTCGTACCGATTGTCAATGTAACGATGCCGATGCGGCGGCTCTCGCGCGCACATGACCTTGACGCCAGTTCAGTGTCAGATTTATTTTGTTTACCAGCTATTGCCGCCGCATGTTGTCATGTCTTTATTGTTCACGCGACTATCCCTGTTACTTTAGCGCGGCACCACCGTAGCGTTGACATATCATTGTTTACGAAATCGTCTTGTTTGCCGAGAACGCTGCGGCACCGCTAGTGCGTCCTTAATGCGCATGCACGGCGCCTGAACGCAGCGTTAGCCGTCCGGCAAGGCTAGCCTTGTCCTTTGCTGTGGCGTCACTGCCGTGGCGACACTCGCGATACCTCAGTCTCCTCGCTGATCAGTCAACATGATTTCTGCTCTCACAAGAATTCAACTTGAGCGCGCATTGATAGAGTAGGCGATCTTCTCGTAACAGCAATGCCACAATTTCGAACAGATGGCAGCCGCCTGGGCAACAATAATATGCGTGCTCAGCGCTCGTGCAGGTCTTAGCGAGACCAGGGAATTAGAATATTTCTGAGTCTTTTTAGACAGAATAATGGATGTTCGAACACATGTGCGGAAACAGGAGGGCAACCACGTGGCGATAACTGAGAGGCGAGAACGGTTACCCTGCTTCTCGAGCCAGATACAGAACCCTACGCAGTACACCATTCTCCAAGTAAGGCGCTTAGCCGAGGTGGTAAAGGCATCAGATACTAGTACCATTTGAGCGGGTTCGACACTGGAAAAACAAAGGTGCTAAGTCCTACCTTTAAAAGGCACTAAAGTTCCAAAGGCACTACAGTTTATGTTTTTTCGAAATATGTCCTTACTATGGAATACAATTACATTCGAAGACCAATATTCGTACTCTACGCAAAATTCCGCGTCAAACGAGCCTACATGTGATGGGGTTATGTTCAAAAATGGCATAAATTGATTGCAATTTTTGTACTTTTTTACTTGCTTTTCATTTGCTGACCGCTTATCAAAACTCCATCACATGTAGGCTCGTTTGACGCGGAATTTTGCGAGGAATTCGATAATGAAGTCTAAAATGTGATTGGTTTGCTCACACAGAAAATATTTGTAAAAAACTGAAAATTTAACCTTTAGCACCCCTAAAACGGGTTTAGCACCCCTGGAAAGGTAGGACTTAGCACCTTTGTTTTTCCAGTGGACTCCTCACCGCTGCAATTTTTTTTTGTACCGCCGCAAATAATTGTCAAACGATTAACGTCACGCTGACGCCTCGGTCCTGCCATTCTGATGACCACCATCTCAACAACACTGCTATAGCTGCCCCAGTGCTGGATGACCTGCTGGGCTCTCGCAACCTGTGCCAATCCGTGAAACGACACGCCAGCGCCCGGCACACTCGCCACGACGAAGGCGAGCGTTGACGAGGCGAGGACGCCGGCGTTCACGCCACGCACGTTGAGCTTGGGAGGGATCTGCTTTGAAAACGTGCTGCTAGTATAGGAGTTATAGAGCCGTGTTTTCAAAACGGTCACTACTTACGTACAACTCTCAAAATTCGGTTTATGGGGCTGCGAAATTACGCAAAACCCAGTACACGACATGCAGCATAGTGTTCTCAGATATTTCGGTCGTCGATAGGGCTTTAGTGCCAAAACTGTGAGAGATAGAGCGAAACGGACGAAATTTTGGCCCACAGGGTCGCAAAATGACGCAAAACCCATGACACGATACCCAACGTGATGTTTTTGGATATTTTGCTCGTCGACGTGGCTGTAGCGCCGAAACGGTAAGAGATAGAGCGAAACAGACGAAATTTTGGTCCGAAGAGTCCTAACTCGACGAGATACCCCTTAGGAGACCATAAAATTTTTTTTAAAATATTTTTATTTTTCAGTTCTGCAAAACTTTAATAATTTTTTTCAGTGCCTTAATGAGGGTTGGCAGGATTTGCACCAGGCGTTTCGGTGTCCAGGAGTGACCCCTTAGATCCCCTAACAAGCAGGCCCGCCCTTCCGCCAAACGTCGTTGCCAGCTCCGCTTCGCTACGCTGGCAACTCCGTTCGGCAGGGGGCTTGCCTGTTATTCAAGCCGAGTGGCGTTGGGCCTTCGGCCCGACCCAAAAGCCTTAAACCGTCTTCTTCACTTTAAAATTATCGGGCCTTCGGCCCGAACTGGCATTCCCCTTGGTAATATTAGAAGTTTGTAACGGTGAACCACCGTAACTACAGCCCTCCCTTCTGCTTTGAAAACGTGCTGCTAGTATAGGAGTTATAGAGCCGTGTTTTCAAAACGGTCACTACTTACGTACAACTCACAAAATTCGGTTTATGGGGCTGCGAAATTACGCAAAACCCAGTACACGACATGCAGCATAGTGTTTTCAGTTATTTCGGTCGCCGATAGGGCTTTAGTGCCAAAACTGTGAGAGATAGAGCGAAACGGACGAAATTTTGGTCTAAAGGGTCCTAACTCGTCGAGATACCCCTTAGGAGACCATAAAATTTTATTAAAAATATTTTTATTTTTCAGTTCTGCAGAACTTTAATAATTTTTTTCAGTGCCTTAATGAGGGTTGGCAGGATTTGCACCAGGCGTTTCGGTGTCCAGGAGTGACCCTTAAGGCGTCCGCACCCGCTGGGACGCAAACTAAATCCGCTAGGGGTCGCCACTGTCGGCAGAGCGGCTCCGTGACTGCCAGCTTGACTGCCGGGAGCTGCTGCCAGCCGGGCTCGCCGGCTGTCATAGTCCTTCACAGAGCATAGTATCCTAATAGGTAAATAGGCTATACTGTGCGACTGTCTGGACGAGGCCGAGTGCCGGGGAGGAGGCGCGGAAACAAAAGATTTTACAACGTCCCCCTCCCTCCCGCGCCTCCTCCCCCGCTGCACCAGCCGCCCGGGCCCGGGCCAGGCTCTGCAGCGGGGCGGAGCCCCGGCTAGGCTGTGCGCGCAAGCCTGGCCCGGGCCCCGCTGGCCCGACTGAGTTTGCGGCAAAGTCAAGTCGCAGTTCGGTTCGAAATAATTCTTAATTTGCGATAGATAGAAGAATGACGAGCGTTTAATGCACAGTTCAATGAGATCTATTTGTCGGAATACTTTGTGAAAACTGAATCTGCTTTTAAGTTTCCTTCCCTGGTACCCATTCCATTTCGTACATTAAGGTCCAAATACAACCCCCAGTAAACATTTTACTTTCCAGTCGAATGTATGGATAGCTTGAGTCAGACATCAGTCAATGGGGCGCGCGCCTGGCGGGCCGAGCCGGCGACGCCCAGTCCCCAGTCCCTCCCCCACCTCCTACTCTGGTCTCTCTCTCTCTCTCTCTCTCTCTCTCTCTCTCTCTCTCTCTCTCTCTCTCTCTCTCTCTGTCCATCACTCTCGCTCTCTCTCCGTAAACAATAAGTGTCTGCCTCCCGTCTACCGAGGAGGATTTCCCCGCGCGTGCTCCACCGACTTTCAGAACAAAATTTTAAATCAAACAGCATATACCTTTATAAGAACCAAGGTTTTAATTTTGAGCAAATATGAAATTAATGACGGATGCATGAAAATATATGATCTTTAAAACTTTGTACCAACAAATCATATCAAACTGAACTCGGGGCGGGGCGGGGTGGGGCGGGCCAGCGGGTCGGGGCGGGCCAGCGGGTCAGTGAGACAGGTCGGCTGAGGGTCGCTGGGAACGGCCCGTGTTTGGATGAGTTGGTCTCCAGTATTTCCTGCCATAAAACTGAGCTGTCCATTGAGATGCACAATTGCAAGGTGCTCTGCACATGTCCAGTGCAGTCCCGGGCGTGCCCAAGGGGTATCGGGCGACCACAACACTCGCCAGCCTCCCTTCGCGACCGCGAGACCCGCGAGCAGAACGCCGTCTTGCCCGAGGGAAAGGTGCCCGGGGAGGCGGCTGCGTGCTGCGCCTTGTCAGGGAATCATACAGAAACCGTTAAAAATGTGCTGAGCTCGTCTCTCTAAGGCGCGTTTATTGATAAAGCTGGACGATGCAGGCCTGCGACTGTCTAAGGCTCTTGCTCGCGGGCGCTGCGCCCCTGCGCGCCTCTACCTACCCGCGGAGATCGCGCGCCGAGGTGTAATGTCCTTAGTCATGCCTTGTGCTTGGAACTTTCGAACGGAGTGTCGTACGACTATGATTCAAATTTTATTTGGCTAGTTAAAATCTTTCATGGCCACTGGGCTAGGCTGTAAGGTTGCCGAACAGCAATTTTTTAATATCCTAAATTTTCACATTAGGGAGACAAACAATTGAGGGACAATAGGCGACCCGTCTTCGCCTCTCAGACAATAGACCTTGCCCCCGACCGTCGCGTCCGAACAAGTGCTCGCCGGCCGTGCACTCGGTGCATGGGAGGGACGAAGAGGCGAGCGCTGCAGCCGGACGCAGCCCCTGACCGGGCCGTGTCGAGCCGGGCGCGCCGCTGCCGTTCCCCCCGCACCCCGCCTCATACCCCGCTGTACTGCGGGACAGTATCAAAGATATTTCGAAAATCCAGGGGCTCCGAGTGCAGAGGTTTGGCGTGACATAAATTGCGCCCAAACAGTTGAGAATTTAGCATTCAAATTTGGGAAGCCTGTAGAGAAAAGATAGAACTACAACGTAACGTATTTTATTTCCCCGTCTAACGACTGGTTCGCGCTAACCGAGCCTTCAAAAAAGGCTCAATTTTTGAACATGTTCGAAAGACTCGAGAGGCCATCAGGCTGGTCTGAGCGAAAAACAAAATACGTTACGTTGTAGAGCGGGTAAAACTCTTTGAAACACCAGCTGCTCGGGCAAATTGCGCGAAAAACATGGGCGTAATTTATGTCCGCGTTTTCCATTTTTTCCATTTTTAAAGCTGTCCCTAAGCGTAATTAAATTTTTAAGAATTTTTCTGAGTAACCCATTTTGTTGTTCTAAATGAGCTCTACCAAACGGCTATCATGACCAAAGAAAAAATTTTGGGGACCAAACGCCTTAAGATACCCTAAAAATTTCAGCTCGCTAGCTCAACTCCTTCGAGTGGAACAGACAGACAGACAGACAAACAGACCGTTTTGCTCTATCTCTTACCGTTTCGGCGCTACAGCCACGTCGCCGAGCGAAATATCCGAAAACATCACGTTGGGTATCGTGTCATTGGTTTTCCGTCATTTTGCGACCCTCTGGGCCGAAATTTCGTCCGTTTCGCTGTATCTCTTACCGTTTGGGCGCTACAGCCACATCGACGACCCAAATATCCGGAAACACCATACTGGGTATCGTGTCATGGGTTTTGCCCCACTTTGCGACCCTCTGGGCCAAAATTTCGTGCGTTTCGCCAAATTACAAACCGTTTAGGCACTAACAGCGAGTTTTCAAAGCAGAAGGACGGGCTGTAGTTACGGTGGTTCACCGTTACAAATTTGTACTGTTTCTGAAGACATTGCCCGTACGGGCCAAAGGCCGAAGGCCCGAATTGTAACATACGACGATTGCGACAAGGGAGTAAGCGGGCCGAAGGTACAGTGTACAACAGTTAGATTTGCAGAGAGAACGCACGCAGCTTCTGCACAAAAAAATACACAAGCACTGAGAGTGTACAATGTTATCTAAATCTACGTATACGCACGAATTTGTCCAGAAATCTGTACGTCTTATGTCGTGTACGTACACTCTAAATTGGAAGGGTCTTTTTTTGTCCATTGACAAAGACATTTTTGTGCACATCTTGACCAGGTGCTAATCCGCACTCGAAATCCAAGTGTACGAATGTCGCTCACTTGTAGATGAGCGAATGAATTCACTCACTTGTAGGTGAGCAAATGACTATTCGCTCACTTGTACGTGAGCAAATGACCATTCGCTCACTTACTTGTAGGTGAGCAAATGACTATTCGCTCACTTGTAGGTGTGCGAATGACTATTCACCAAATGGTCTTTCGCACACCTACAAGTGAGCGAATAGTCATTTGCTCACCTACAAGTGAGCGAATAGTCATTTGCTCATCTACACTCACCTACAAGTGAGTGAATTTATTCGCTCATCTACAAGTGAGCGACATTCGTACACTTGGATTTCCAGTGCGCACTTGGCACGTGACAAAATTGTATCCTAGTCATGGACTACTTTTTTTT
The DNA here is from genome assembly GCA_033675135.1 of Frankliniella intonsa. Lineage (NCBI taxonomy): Eukaryota > Metazoa > Arthropoda > Insecta > Thysanoptera > Thripidae > Frankliniella > Frankliniella intonsa. The sequence goes on along the minus strand of JAWJED010000026.1, from coordinate 112,806 downwards.
CTGTTCACTAGAGAGAGGCCGAGAGAGAGGCAAATTTGTCCTTTGCTAGATCGGAAATTTTACTTGGTTAAGATGTGCACAAAAATGTCACTTTCTATGGAAAAAAAAGTCCATTCTCATTTAGTGTGTACGATATGAACGGAAGTGCGTTTCCAGTTAGAGTGAACACACTAAACCCTTATGCACTATGTTGTGCATAAGCCTGGCAAGATTTTAAACAACCATAATTATGCACAATTTTTTCTGCATAGCTATGCTGAGCTCTGTCCCTTTTGCACAAATTTTGTGCATAATTATGTACAATGTGTAAAATTTTGTGCATAACTGTGGCTGCTTATAATCGTGCATAACGATGCCAAGATCATGCATAAGGGTTTTGTGTGTAGCAATGAATCCTCGCACACATACAAGTCTGCGACTTTCACACAGTTGGATTTTCATGTTGGACTTTCACTTTTATTTTATATTGCGGTGTATGGTTTTACACACTCCCGGTTTATGTATACTTTTTAGCCCGCCCTTCTGCTTTGAAAAAGCTTCAGAGCGGGCTTATGCAATCGATCTGGTGTCTGTCTGTCTGTCTGTCTGTTTGTCTGTCTGTCTGTTCCACTCGAAGGAGTTGAGCTAGAGAGTTGAAATTTTTAGGGTATCTTAAGGGTCACTCCTGGACACCGAAACGCCTGGTGCAAATTCTGCCAACCCTCATTAAGGCACTGAAAAAAATAATTAAAGTTTTGCAAAACTGAAAATTAAAAATATTTTTAATAAAATTTTATGGTGTCCTAAGGGGTATCTCGTAGAGTTAGGACTCTTCGGACCAAAATTTCGTCTGTTTCGCTCTATCTCTTACCGTTTCGGCGCTACAGCCACGTCGCCGAGCGAAATATCCGAAAACATCACGTTGGGTATCGTGTCATGGGTTTTGCGTCATTTTGCCGTCATATGGACCAAAATTTCGTCCGTTTCGCTGTATCTGTTACCGTTTGGGCGCTAGAGCCACATCGACGACCTAAATATCGGCAAACACCATGCTGGGTATCGCGTTATGGGTTTTGCGTCATTTTACGACCCTTTGGGCCAAAATTTCGTCCGTTTCGCTCTATCTCTTACAGTTTTGGCACTAAAGCCCTATCGACGACCGAAATAACTGAAAACACTATGCTGCATGTCGTGTAATGGGTTTTGCGTAATTTTGCAGCCCCAGAAACCGAATTTTGAGAGTTGTACGTAAGTAGTGACCGTTTTGAAAACACGGCTCTATAATTCCTATACTAGCAGCGCGTTTTCAAATCAGAAGGGAGGGCTGTAGTTACGGTGGTTCACCGTTACAAACTTTTAATACTACCAAAGGGAATGCCAGTTCGGGCCGATAAGGCCCGATAATTTTAAAGTGAAGAAGACGCTTTGAGGCTTTTGGGTCGGGCCGAAGGCCCCCCCGAATGCCGCCGGCAGGCCAAGCAGGCAAGCCCCCTGCCGAACGGAGTTGCCAGCGTAGCGAAGCGGAGCTGGCAATGACGTTTGGCGGTAGGGCTGACCTGCTTGTTTGTACGTAGCTACGTAAGTCTATGTGCATGCGTAGCTTACGTTAAATTTCTAACATAAATATGAAAAAAATCGTACGTAGTTATGCACAATTTAAGCTTATTTATGCGTAACTATGTACGATTTTTTTACGTAAGCTACGCATGCACATAGACTTACATAGCTACGTACAAAAAAGTACATAACCCGGGAGTGTGTACACTGGAAAACCACTGCAAATAAATTTCAAGCATTGAAGTTTGCATTGCAAACTATATTCTTCGCAGTGCGAACAATTTTCTTCGTGAGTTGCAGTGTGGAGAATGTAGTTCGTAATGCAAAAAATTATAAAAAGCTTCGAAATTCTTTGCAATAATGCAAAGCACGATTTTTTGCAAGTTTTTTTTTTGCAGTGTATCGTTACTTATCCTCACGAGAAATGTCGGAAGTAGTGAGCTGAGCGGGCCTGCACGGAAAAAAAAAAGTCTGCTGTTGCAACCGAAAATTAGTCTCTACAACTAAAAATTAGTTAAAAGCGTGACACCTTATTTGTTTGAGTACGTAGAACCGGAAATTTCCGACAACACAACCACTTTCTGTTTCCCAGCACGTTTATTTTAGTAGTCTGAACTAATTCGTCGGTAGTCACGCGATTAACTCACATATTTTTTTTCGTGTGGCGGGCCCCGGCGGCCGCCACAAGCATCGAACGACAACCCCAGAAAGGTTTTTCCACAGAGACCGGAGCCGCTGGGCAAAGCCCCAGCGGGGTAAACGGCGACGGGAGATAAGGCCGGCCTAGGGCGAAGTCGACGGCCTAGCGGCGCGGCGGCTGGGCAGCGGCGATAGGCAGGCGGGCTGGTGGAGAAGGAGGAGGAGGAGGAGGAGGAGGAGGAGGAGGAGGGAGGGGGGAGGGGGAACCGTGGGCCGTGCTCGCTGTCCAGCACGCAGAGCAGTGAAGGGAACGTCCAACGTCCACTGCCCAGCCAGTTTGCTGCCAGCACTCTTCTCGGTCACATCGTTGGAGAGCCGCGACGAGGTCGGCGCACTCCCAGGGTAAGTACACACTACACACTCCCGGGCTCTGTCCCTTTTTGTACGTAGCTGAGTAAAACTATCAGCATGCGTAATTTACGTAAAAGAATCTTACATACTTACGCATGAATGCGTACATTTTTTATGGAACTACGTAAGAGCTCGTGCATATTTATGTAAGAAATTTAACGGAGGTTACGCATGCGGATAGTTTTACATAGCTACGCACGGAAAAGTACTTAACCCGTGAGTGTGTAAATTCTTATGAACGTTTTTATACGCAGCTAAAGATTTTTGTAAATAACATGCTCTAATTACCCGTGATGAAATGGATTCGTGCGCAGTGCGTGCGCGACCTGTGCGCCGCTTGTGCATGTCTCGTGCGAGACGCGCGCGCAGACTGTGCGAAACACGGGCGCGGCGCGTGCGAAACGGGTGCACATGCCAAACACTCTGTGCACAGGCGCTGTGCGCGCGCGCAGCGCACATTAGCCGTACACCCAGAAAACGGTTCCGTTGAATCAACGGATTCGACGTTAAATAGGAATATAGGCAATTTTTCCGTGATTCATGGAAATTTTCCAATGACTCAATGAAATTTTCTATGACTCAATGAAATATCCAATGATGTAATAGAATCTCCGTTGAAGCATTGGAAAATTTTCTTGACGCATGGGAAAAACTGCCTGTGTTCCTATTTAACGTCAAATCCTTTGATTCAACGGAACCGTTTTCTGGGTGTACGCACCCTGTGCAGAGGCGCCTGGCCCGCACGCACAGCGCACAGGGGTCGCACACTCTGTGCACGGCGCCGGGCACGCACTGCGCACACCAGCCGCCCACATTGCACACGATCAGCACATGGGGTGCGGCCGTTGCGCCCATCTACAGCGCTTCTCGTCTGCGCACACGGGCTGTGCGCACAGAAACCTTGCGCACACGTCGCGCACGAGATGTGCACTAGTTTGGCACGCCATGTGCACCCGTTTCGCACGCGCCACGCCCGTGTTTCGCACAGTCTGCGCGCGCGTCTCGCACGCGACATGCACAAGCGGTGCACAGGTCGCGCACGCGCTGAGCACGAATCCATTTTATCACGGGTACGCACAATTTTGTGCCCAGCTTTGAACAAATTAAGCCCACTATGAATGATTTTGTTCATAGATCTGCATTAAATTATTTATATATAAAGCATGTTTACAGAAATCTATAGCTGCGTATTAAAAAAGTTCATGAGAATTTAGTGTGTACTTCTTTTAGGTAACTAAAGTTTTTTGCATACGTAACTTTTTCAATAACTATGCACAAACACTTAGGTGCTATCAGAAAAATTTAATGGAATTACATAAGCTATTTAAACAAAAACAAAAAACGCACGTAACGATGTACAATAAGTGCTGAAGAAATGAGTTTGTATATGATCCAAAGCAAGAGATGCACTAAAAAGTGTGTGTTCCAGATCATCTTTTCCTGTGGACGTAAGATTCTTCTGAACAATAATGCGCTTTTTTCCGAGAAAATGAGCACAAAGATCGGAACATAGCAAAATTTTTATGAAACAAGCGGAGAGATTATAGGTACACGAAGAAATCCAGTTGTACCCTCATTTCGTATGTGCTTTTTGTACATAGCCACTAACGTTTTGGTGCATACGTAATTTTACAAATTATTTGCGTAACTACACTGTGAAAAATACTTTTGAGGGTCAGAGGAAAATTTTCCATGATAAATGAGCCGTGAAGCGGAAGAAGGGGATAAGTCGACTTAACTCCATGACCTCTTTCTGGTCTCTCAGAGCTGTTTGATGCATCGAAAGTACGTGAAGTCACCCTGAGAAGTTAACTTGTACTTCCATCCAACTCTCCAAGGTGACTTCACGTACTTTCGATGCATCAAACAGCTCTGAGAGACCAGAAAGAGGTCATGGAGTTAAGTCGACTTATCCCCTTCTTCCGCTTCACGGCTCAAATGTTGTAAAATTACAACTTGAGATTGTAAAACTACAGGTACTTTGTATCGACTAAGATTTCATTGACGAGCCAGAATGAGCGGTCGTAAATTAACAACATACTTTGTAAATCGTAATTACAAAATATGTTGTAAATTTACGAAGATATTTTTCACAGTGTAGGTAGGTGATTTGTACATACCTTTGTAAGAGGTCACATTAGTTGCGCGGGCACAAATACGGATGTGAGCTATGTATAATATGTGAGATAAGTACACATACCAGGACTGTGAAAGTGCACACACTAAATTCTAATGAACATTTTTATTTTGTATTTATGAAGTTTTTTTTTGCACATGCTCAGTTTATGCATTTAATAATACGCATTTATGAACAGTTTTTTTTCTTAAAATATTCTTAATTATTAAAAATTATGTTCATCCGTGCGTATTAAAAAGTGCATAAGCAACACTGGAAAACCAAGAGTGTGCATGTATTCATTATTTACTGAATACCTGTTAGTATGCAGTGAATAATAAATACCTATACACACTTGGTTTTACAGAGTAGTGAGTACATGGCCATGTATGCAGTAAAGAGTGTGTACATTCCAAGGTACACATTGTTTGCTGAATTCCTTGTCATGTACACACGTAGTTTCTGTTTGATTTTTCGTGTGTACATGCCAAGGTATTTTGCAACTAGTGTGTACCTTAGCATGTACACACTTTTTCCTGCATACACGGCCACGTACACTCTGCAAACTCAAGTGTCGTACAGTACTGCAGTAAAAACTGTAGGACCAATGGTTCTGCAGTTTTTAGTGTAGGACACCATGTGTCCAACAGTTTTTAGTGCAGGACACCCTGTGTCCGACAGTTTATAGTGTAGGACAACCTGTGTCTGACCTACGGCGTCCTACACTAAAAACTGTCGGACACAGGGTGTCCTGCACTAAAAACTGTAGGACACAGGGTGTCCTACACTAAAAACTGCAGGACACAGGGTGTCCTACACTAAAAACTGCAGGACCATTGGTCCCACACTTTTTACTGCAGTACTGTACGACACTTGAGTTTGCAGAGCACTCAAAATTCGAAAGAACAATTTTGTTACCCCATTAGGAACGTTTTCGTGCACATCCAGACTGGATGCTAACTCGTTCCTAAAGTGAGACAAATTGTGTGCAACTTTACACAACTTGTCCAGTTTTCGGAACGACTTTGCATCCAGTCTGGATGTGCACGAAAACGTTCCTAATCGGGGAAAAAATTTTCTTTTCGCATTTAGAGTTTACACACTATTTACTGAATACCTGTAAGTACGCATCAAAGAATGACTACATCTACATATACCGGGACTGTGAAAGAGCACACACTAAATGCTTATGAACATTTTTTTTTTGTATTTATGAAGTTTTTTGCACGTGCTCAGCTTATGCATTTTATAATACGCATTTATGAACAATTTTTTCTTAATTATTCTTAATTATGAACAGTTATGTTCATACTTTCATGTTAAAAAGTGCACACTAAACCCTTATGCATGATTTTTGCATCGTTATGCACGATTTTATACAACCATAGTTATGCACAACTTTTTATGCATAACTATGCACACATTGTACATAATTTTGCACAAATTTGTGCATAAGGAACGTAGTTAAGCATAGTGAGATTTCTGAAAACATGCTCTAATTATGCATAATTTTGTGCCCAACTTTGAACAAAATAAGCCAACTATGGACAAAGTTGTTCAAAGATCTGCATTAAATTATTAATATTCTGGTAGTGTGTGCATGTTTATACATGTACACGCTATCTGGAAATGTATTTTTACATACGTATCATTTGTACTCTGGAAAACCAAGTGTGTACATGTATTCATTATTTACTGCATACTTACAGGTATTAAGTAAATAATGAATACATAGCCACACTGTTAAAAATTATGTTGTAAATTAACAACACATTCGTAGTTAAGTTTGTAAGCAACACATGTTGTTCTCCAACAACAATGTTGTAATCCAACAATAGTCCTGAAAATTTCTGAAACTTATTTTCCCCTCAAAACAGTGAGTTTCTGGTTCCTCCTTCACAAAAAAAATTGTAACATTACAAATTTGTTGTTTTAGAACGATATGTGTCGCTATCAAACTTAACTACAATTTTGTTGTAGACTAACAGCATGGTGATAAGTAGTTGTTCCTGTTATGGGCCACTATGGGTAAAATAGAAAGACTTTTGTCAGAACATCAAGGAATACAAGTAATGTTGTTTGCAAACAACATTCTCATCACGGGGAGTGTCATCAGCCAACAACCTTTTCTAACAGTGCATGTATGCGTTATTTGCTGAATACCTTGGCATGTACACACGTAGTTTCTGTGTGATTTTTCGTCGGTCACGCCTTAAAACCATGCAAAGATTTTTTCTCACAGTTTACATTCAGCTAAAGGTTTATTTGCAAAACTCCTTATATCATCGGGATCAAAAGCAATTTGTTTCCCTTCTCTCTGCAAGGCATAAGTCACATTTCGTAAATAATTCTCAAAACACTGCATGGTCATTGCTTGAAAGGGGATGCTGCCCTTTCTGCAGTCAGATATTATTCTTAGTTCTCGTAAGACATGGACAACAGTTATGAGGTTTAGATCATGCGCCCTGTGAGGCAAGTACTGTTAGTGGACGGTCAGCATACGAAGCTTCTTTATTGATCGGACTATCCAAAACCGTCTCATACTCCGTCACGTTACCCAGGTAATCACTCAATTTACTCCCCCAAGACTTACTTTCCTCAAATATATCCGCCTCATCTGCTTTTTCTTGTTGCACATTGAATCTTAACTCCCTTACTCGTTCATCCAGCTATTTCTCGCCCGTAATGACACGTTGTACCTGACTGTCTGATTCAGAACCAAAGATCTGATCACCAAGTCAACGCAATCCGTCGACAACACTCCGTTTCTTGCGACTCAATCTGTCAGACTACGTGAGTTACGAAGCTTACAGTGACACTTGGTTCCTAGCATACTCCTGCTTTCCAATCACTTCCTTCCGGAAGAAACATACGTTGCGCGCAGCGATGCGCACTGACGGATCACAGTCACAGTCTCTATTCTTTGGCGAAATACTCACTGCAAAAACAAAGGTGCTAAGTTCTACCTTTAAAAGGCACTAACAAAATTTAGTGCCTTTGGAGAGGCACTAAGATTTAGTGCCCCAGGAAAGGCACTAAATTTTGTTAGTGCCTATTAAAGGTAGGACTTAGCACCTTTAGCTGACCAGCTGCGTATACTCCATACAAATTTAGTGCCTTTGCAAAGGCACTAAGATTTAGTGCCTCAGGAAAGGCACTAAACTTAGCACTTGATTTTAGCGCCCCAAGAAAGGCGTTGCTTAGCACCTTTGTTTTTCCGGTGCTTTGTAGTTCATCTCACCACGACAAGTCTCATACATACTACAGACGTTTGAGGAAACGGTATAGGGTGGTTGTGTAATTTTCGAAGTCAACGCCGGGATAAATATCAACGAGGGTTACGTTGCCAGCACACTGTAAAAAATTTGTCCGGAAATATCCAAACAATTGACAGAAAAATTTGTACCACAAATAGTTTGGAAACTTTGAAATCCAAATTGTTTGGAAAACTGATTTTTCGAATTGTTTGGAAACTCTTCGAAACTTTCGTAAAGAAATTCCTACAACTTTTTAAATATATGCGTTCAAACGGTTGGTGAGTCTTTCAAGTCACACTTGTCTATCTTCGCATTTCCGGTACAGTTCTCAAATTTCCCCGAAAAGTCAGAAAATGTCACTTCCAAAATCTTTTTGGAATTTTTTTTTCCAAACTGTTTGGATGGATATTTTTTGGAAATTTTCGACTTTTGTTTACAGTGCAGTGCCTGACGCTAGGGGAGCAGCATGCGGCAGCAATGCGACTGCCACTACTAAATTCTGTAAATAATTATAATGTGTTTTAGCATATCACGCTTAAACTTCATGATTCGAAATTCATTAATGATAGTAAGATCCCGACAAACACGCTAGCTTTTAGTGAACTTCTGGGTCCATGCTACACTGTTATTCAATCACTGTTACGTCACATTCTTTTTAACCCGCCTTTCTCCTTGGAACAAGCAGGCCCACCCTAACGCCAAACGACGTTGCCAGCTCCGCTTTGCTACGCTGGCAACTCCGTTCGGCAGGGGGCGTGCCTGCTTGGCCTGCCGGCGGCGTTCGGTCAGGCCAGGCCCGACCCAAAAGTCTCAAACCGTCTTCTTGGCTTTTAAGTTATCGGGCCTTCGGCCCGTACGGGCATTCCTTTTGGGAACATTGAAAGTTTTTAACGTTGAACCACCGTGACAACAGCCCCCCCCGCCCTTTTCCGCTTTGAAAACGCGCTGCTAGTTAAGAATTTTAAGAGCAGTGTTTTCAAAGCGGTGACTAATTCCGTACAACGACCGAAATTTCCGGTTATGGGGCTGCAAAATCACGCAAGACCCATTACACGACAGTCAGCAAAGTGTTTTCAGTCATTTCGGTCTTCGATCGGGCTCTAGCGCCAAAACGGTAAGAGATAAAGTCAAATGGTGTCCAAGAGTGACCCTTAGGATCCCCTACAAATCTCAACTTTCTACCTCAGCTCCTTCGAGTGGAACAGACAGACCGACAGACACCAGATCGATATTGCATAAGCCCGCTCTTTAGCTTTTTCAAAGCAGAAGGGCAGGCTAAATTATGTCACAATGGTCAGAACGTGATGTCGCGTTCGTTTTAACGTGAATCGGCCGGTCTACGTGGGCTGAATTTTACAGTCACATTCACAAGAATGTGACACTAATTTCTAAAAGATTGTGACAGTGTTTTCATGAAATTAAATGTTACCTGACATTGATAAATAACAGTGTACATTGTAAAAATCTCTCAAACACGCTCTTTGTAACTAAAAGTAAATACACTCTCATTCTCATACGGATGTGCTAACCACAAGTTACAGTGAATCCTGCGCAAGCCTAGGTTAAGGACAAATCCACTGTTATACAGATGGAAACTGTCCGTATGCCAGACAATTTGTCCGCAAAACGAACAGAAACAGATCTCGATACATACGGAGAAATAACGAAATTTTCTCCGTTACTTACGCATCGGTTTGTAGTACAGACAAAGTCTCTGTAATATCGACAGTGTTCATCCGTACTACAGTGGATTTGTGCACACCTTACGCTTGCACAAAATTCACTGTAACTTACGGTTACCACACTCGTAAGCAAATGAGAGTACGCGACAACTAAACGAGGTTAACGAAATTATTCGCATCGAACTCGCCTCAACTCATCCCTATTCGCCAACTCCCCGACTATTTCCGGTGTAGGGAAACCCCTTGAGAAATATCAAACGAAAGGACAGCATGCACGCAGAAGCTCATAGCTACGAACAACTGGGTACGATTATTGACAGAAGAATTTAGAATGCATGCTACCTGGCATCCGCTAAGTACAAGTATTTATTAAGATACCAATGTTTGAATAAAAAAGGTTGAAGTAAGGAAATAAAAGGAACTTTGTTTAAGATTCTGGCTGTTTACCTCCACATGCAATGTGAGAAAGACTTTAATACACTTATCACATAGCTTACAACAACACTGAATTTCCTTAGTACACGTAACTGGTATTATACCAATACTACTGTATTGTAACCGCTATTACCTTTATATAACACAGATATTTCTTACATGTTTGTCAATAATTCATTAGCACTACCCACATTGGTACCTCAATATTACAGTATCACTCTGATATTAATAAAACAAATATTCCTCTGAACAATGCGAAAGGTAGTTAGGGATCTCTTGGCTTATATTCACCTTCTAGAACTTTCTATGTCAAACATCCAACACACCTCACAAACTTACATGAATTTATCCAAACAAATTTCATCATACGAGGTATCTTTGATTCGCCAGTCACACTGGTGATGGAGCCATCGTCGACAGTGTTCGCTCTGGACTATCTCTCTGGTGTCTTTCCCACTTACTCGTATTGAGTGTTGTGTGGGAAATTCATCCTTCCCGCATATCACATATGGATGCCGCATGTTTGGAGCATGAGATAGAATATAAGTCGCTAGCCTCAAACGGAATCTTTTCATATCTGACATATTTAACTTTTTTATGATTTTGAAGAAGTATGAATTAACTATAACACCACAATTGACAGTATCTTCCTTAGGTTGATGGCGGAGGGTTTCTTGAGCTACGGGTGTTACTTTCCAGTTTTCAGTTTCAATCTGTTTGCCGGTTCTTTTCTTTCGAGCTTCGATGTAGTTGAAAAACTCATTTCTGTATAAGGAAGTGACGTCAAGATTTTGTGGGGTTATAACCTCTTTGGCCTGAAATCAACTGTAAACAGTATCCAATGGACGTTGTTTACGTATGTGAGGAGGATGAGTACTCCACTGGAAAAACAAACGTGACATGCGTCACGTCAATTGGTGTGACCAGTTCCGGTCGCACCACGTAATGCGACCTAAATTTACGTCACACCATGTGATGCGACGCCAGCTCCATGATATACGGCATTACACATAGGATGTCGCATCAGAAACGTGACCAAAACTTCGGTCACACCACATGATGCGACCTCTCCAGGCGTCACACTTGCAAGTGTGACGCATGTCACATTTGTTTTTCCAATGTCGACCCTTGATGTTCAAAATGTAAACTGCGCTGTAATCTCTTCCTCGTGTGGGGCACAACATAAACGTGACATGCTCACTTCTCACATTTATCTATCTCTCCCTGAGTATTGAGGTCATGAATGAGTTGATCACTGTGTCAATGACTGACCCTAATATCCAGCGTTCTCTAAGTAAAGTCTTTGAAATCCTTACTGAAAATTGGTAGCAACTTAAAACCATATTTTATAACAGTATAGTCTCGACCTGTTGGCGGGGTTAAAATATTGTTACTGTCTTCTTGATTGGCCGACCTCGCCAACGCCGATGTCCAAAGAAGTAAGCGCGTGGTTACCATAAGATACTTATGTAATGAAGTTTCGCAACACTACACACTACACTAACTACAAAAGTCACTACTACAGCTGCTTTCACCGTAGCACAAAATCACTTCCACTTCAACTCTCCGTACAAAAACCAGCGGGTGGCAGCGGAGCGCTTGTGGCCGGCCCATGCGGTAGCGAGGGTGGTGGTGGCGCGTAGCACGCGCTGCCGCGTGCACTTTGAACTTCAAACCAAAGTTTCACCTAGTAGGAGGCTTCGGACACCCAAACATGCTGGCCGCCGATTGTAGCCCGTGCAAAGAGCTTCCTAACGCACCCTGTGTGATTGCAATACGATAATCCTACGCCGAGTTCTAAATAAAAACATCATACACAACGACACACACTGCAGATCAGGGTTTAAAAACCGCGCTCAGCAGTGTGTACGATATACGATACGACTCACGGAAGGCCACTGCACATACATTCCTCAGTCTTGCGACGGATCATAATAATTGTAATAATAAATCTGTTAAATCTCGATTGGAATGGATCAAATCTACTACAACTCATTAATATGCACAAGCACTCAACAATTACAGGTTTACCTTTCCATATATGTTGTAAGTGCCCAGGGCATTGCACACTGCCTTTATCCAATGATTTTTACATAGCCTTACTAGTACTAATGCTGACATCTGCGTGTATGTTATTTGGCCTCTGCAATACTTGTAAGATGCAATCAGGTACCTCTCAAGTGTCGTTGAATATCACCTCAACATGACAGCGTGTTTGATGGCATAACTGCAGTCCAGTACGATACGACTGACGGAAGGCCACTGCATACCCATCTCATTGATGCAAAAATATTTATAGCTTTCTAGCACGTTGCCGGTTGAGTTCTGATCGTGGCGACAGCTTATCTCAAAGAGGGGCAGGAAAACGGTGTTTATAATCACAATGCATGAGTATAGGTAAATCGTAGCTGGACTGTGCCTGTTGGAGCGGACAAGTCTTCCAGTGGCATCCATATGACACGTAATGTCCTACTTTGAGCGAAAGTGCTTCGCCACGAGACCTGTGACAGCCTTTGAATACAATTCAACGCGAAGTGCATCTCAGACTTCGTGTATGTAATCGAAGTAGCCTTTTTCGTCGGCCACTAAACGTTGCCCTCTTCGTTTCAGAATGCAGTCATACACATCATCTTTATGCAAACCTGACTTTGCTGAGTGCTGTGACCTGGCCTGGCGGAAAACTTCGTTACTCTTCATATCTTGGAAATTATTGTCCTCCCTAAGGAGCTCTTCATTGTTGTGTGAGAGTACGTTGTGTTTGTGCACGTAGACACTTGATGCTGTTAACTGCTTTCCGACTATATCTCGTTCCACTCCCCTGAGCTGACTCGTTCTCTTCAATACTTTATCGTGGTTCATTATTCCTGCACCCTGGACTTCAACAGAAATACCTTTCCTTTTCTCTATGGAATCAGTCACTTTGTAATGCATAGTGCAATTGCCTTTACACCATTCTAGGTAAATGTGCAGATGTAGGCCGTCCTTGGTCACTCTAACATTGGTGCCTCCACCAAGCTTCACCTTACACCTCGGCAGTTGACTCATACCTTGTTTCACCTTTCCAGTCCAAAAAAAATTTTGAGCTTTTTGGTTTTAAAGCTACCTGTGTCATAATCAAAGTACTTCTCGAATGTATAAGCTTCGCACGCAAACGTGCCAATTTACTCTTTGTAATCTACAACTGCATATTTCTGCCAGTTCGTCTGTTCTTTAGGTTCTTTGGCTTTCAATGGCTTTTTAATGAAATCATCACTTAAGGAATCCCCTTCACTTCCGGTACTATATTCAGAATCGTTCTCTGTACCTATCGTCTTGGCGCTGGGTTTGATATCGACATTATGGTCATCGTTGCAAAATTCAGTATCACTTGCGTTCTGTTCCTTGCTTACAGGTCTGTCTCCCCTGTATAAAGAAATATAATTGTAACTTCTCTGAATCCAAGCGTCTTAAATGTCTAATTCGTACAATTGACTTACCCATCTCCGTAGAGCGCATAGCAGATGTCCTCGGAAGACTGCACTTCCTTAAGATGTACCTCCGCCTCCTGCATGGTAGAAGTTAAACGATGAAGAATAAGTAACCTATTTACGGAAGTTCCACGTGATACATCACGGTCTTTTCCATACCTCATTGTCATCATCTAGCAGAAAAAAGACATTGCGAGCCTTAACGGTTGCAGTGTAATGTCCGCAGTACAGGTGAGCACCTTTGTGGTGTACAATTCCAAGCAATTTGTAATTAACAGGCATCGTTTGGAGTGCAGGAAAAACATGCTTGTTAAAATTGACTTCCAAGTTAATGTGAATGTTATAGTGCTCCTTCACTTTTGCCGCATTATATTGCCTGTGCCAAAGAAAAAATAAAATGAGAATAAGAATAAGAATAATATGAATGAGACGGAGATGAGAGAAAAGGAGTTTGACAAACGATATCTACCACATCATACGTAAAATACTCCTTGTAAGTAGGTGGCGCACTGAAAACTTTTGTGTGAACTTACACACAGAAGTGTGTACTGTGGAAACGAGGGGTATCCACTCGGGTAATGGTCGCCTGTCTTGTAATAGAAATTGTAATCCGCGTAGTGTCCGCGTAATGTCTGTAATGTCTGAGTAATGGCGCAATGGCCCCGTACTTGGTGTAATAGCCCCGTAATCTGAGTAAAAGATGTGTAATGTGCGTAATGGACGCGTAATGAACGCGTAATGGACCCGTTTTAGCAACGAAAAAACCCTTGGAAGGCAATGCATTATAACCCATCACGTCTTAGGGCGATGGGGTATCGAAGGTTTTTGCTATACCCCGAACTCCGTCAATATCATGGCCGTCCAAGATTTCATTTTGTTTCTATAATTTGTGTCATGACAATAATAGTTTGTTACATAAGGAGTAAAAAACTCATTTTGAAAAAAAAAAAAAAAAAAAAAAAAAACATTTATTTCATACGGATTGATCTTGTCACCCAATATCTCACTTAATTTTTGAAATATGTCAGTCAATTCCATTACTTTATATAGAAGAACTGTTGATTGATTTTCCTTGTAGCCTTTTAAGTGAAACAGCATCCGCCGCCTCCACCTGCTCTCCGCAGAGCTCCTCGAAATACGCAGCAGCCACGCCCGCCCTCTTCTGAACCTCCCTGCCTCCGCCGCTCATAGCTTCCTCCTAAAATCAAAACAGAATGGTAAATCGAAGGGCACGCGTGAGGCGAGGTGCCCGTCGAAGAGGCTCGCCCTCCCCCGAGACCGCCCCTGTGTTGTGTTCCGACGGTCAGCTGTTCCCCCCCTCCCCTCCACCCCGACCCGACCCGACCCCCACCGAGCGGAGCCGAGCCGAGCCGAGCGCGAGCCGAAGTGCCCACCGCGTAAACAACGCGATCATGTGACAGGTTTTCGAACGGGAATTTGAACGCATAAAGGGTTGAGAACATACACAGAGCAGAGCGGAGCTCAGGGCACCCAAGCCTGAGCCGAGCGGAGCCGAGCGGCGCGCCGAGCCGAGCCGAGCGTGAGCCGAAGTGCCCACCGCGTAAACAACGCGATCATGTTACAAGTTTTCGAACGGGAATTTGAAGGCATAAAGGGTTGAGAACACACACACGGCCGAGGCGAAGCCCAGCCCACCGAGAGCGAGCGGAGCCGAGCGGCGCGCCGAGCCGAGCGTGAGCCGAAGTGCCCACCGCGTAAACAACGCGATCATGTGACAGGTTTTCGAACGGGAATTTGAACGCATAAAGGGTTGAGAACATACACAGAGCAGAGCGGAGCTCAGGGCACCCAAGCCTGAGCCGAGCGGAGCTGAGCGGCGCGCCGAGCCGAGCCGAACGGCTTCCGCTACGTTTCCCACGCTCTGATTTAACAGGTTTTTGAACACAGTTATTCACTCTACTTACAAGGAGGCGATCCATTTCCGCCTCTTCGGCGGAAGAGATCCGCACGATCAACATATCAGTCTCCTGCTCAGACATTTTGTATGGACTCGTTGCGTTAGCTGGACTTGACTTGCCGGACTTGCGACTGGGAATCAAATGGCAAGGGCGGGCGCGACACGGCGCGCTCGGTGCCGTGCCGTGCCGCTGCCGGCAGGGCGCGCCTCGGGTTTCCAAAACTCTAGCCAATCACCGCTATTGTTTTGAGATGAAACTCACCTGAAATCGTCTGCTTGACGACGCGAAGCATCCTTCGGGTGCGATCGGCGAGTAGGCGGGGGGTGGGGGCGCGCCGAGGCCTGCAGAAGGATTGACACCGGGCGGAAGCATAGGGGAAGGGGTAGTGGATACCCCCCGCTGCAGCGCAACTGCTCAGCGCCTACCGGACATCTCCAGACCGACTTGACTCGTAACGTTCCCACGGCCGTGTGCGCTCCGACACCGGCTGCGGAGCGGGCGTTCTGGGTTCAACTGTCGCCTCCCAACTTTTCCATTTCACCTGTGGGAAAGACGTGAAGGAGCGATAAATGATAGAAGCCTTTGAGGCAAACTCATTTTAACAACAACAACAAAAAATACTACTTACCTTTTCCTTAAATCTCGCGTACATCTTCAACCTCTCGGGTATGACATCACGGCACGTTTTACACGCGCGCGGCAGGTTTCGAACCAGAGTCTCCTTGGCGCGCGGCCACGCTGAGCGGTGTTGCCCAGTCGACATGCTGTACCCCGCGGCGCAGTACACACGTTCTCATACTCGCGCGAAATTCAAACCTACGATCCTCGATGTTAGGTTGCTATAAAAGCAATGTGTGGCAAGCTCGACGCTCAGTACTGTGCACGACAATGCGACGCGTCGTATATGTTGCTGTGACTCTTTGGCTCCTGATAGCCATTTGCGGCGGCGGACTCATTCCGATTGACACACATGCAAACTCGACCTGTATTGATACTACAACGAACAATTCAAACACCTTCTTCTTAATCTGTGGATTACTGACGCTTTTCGCGGCCTTAGCGGAGGTATGTAGGAGGTGTCCGGATTAGCACACCCATTCTCATACTTGCGCGCGTAATTCAAACCTGCATGGAAATGCTGTCGGAAAAAATATTGTCAGGAGTGGGATTCGAACCCACGCCCTAAAGAGGACCCGCTCTTAAGGCAGGCGCCTTAGACCACTCGGCCATCCTGACATTTTACTTTAACACAGGTGCTTAAGGTTACGCCCTGCGATCCTCGATGTTACGCCCTTGTGGGTTACGCTCTGCGATCCTCGATGTTACACCCTTAGGTTGGGTTAGCAACGGCGACGGTCACTTAGGCCCTCAGGTTGGGTTACCAACCCCAACCCGCGACATTGGGGCACCCGCGACAATTTGTAACCAACCCGCGACAATGGGTAACCAAGATGGCGACCCGCGACAATGGGTAACTCTTACTACTGTCACTTTGTAATGCATAGTGAAATTGCCTTTACACCATTCTAGGTAAATGTGCAGACGTAGGCCGTCCTTGGTCACTTTAACATTGGTGCCTCCACCAAGCTTCACCTGACACCTCGTCAGTTGACTTATACCTTGTTTCACCACTAGTCCAAAAGAATTTTTGAGCTTTTTGGTTTTGAAGCTAGCTGTGTCATAAACAAAGTATTTCTCGAATGTAGAAGCTTCGAACGTAAACGTACCAATTTTGTATTTGTAATCTATAACTGCATATTTCTGCCGGTTCGTCTGTTCTTTAGGTTCTTTGGCTTTCAATGGCTTTTTGATGAAATCATCACTTAAGGAATCGTCCTCACTTCCGGTACTATATTCAGAATCATTCTCTGTACTATCGTCTTGGCGCTGGGTTTGATATCGACATTACGGTCATCGTTGCAAAATTCAGTATCACTTGCGTTCTGTTCCTTGCTTAGAGGTCTGTCTCCCCTGTATTAAGAAATATAATTGTAACTTCTCTGAATCCAAGCGTCTTAAATGTCTCATTCGTACAATTGACATACCCATCTCCGTAGAGCGCATAGCAGATGTCCTCGGAAGACTGCACTTCCTCAAGATGTACCTCCTACCCATGCATGGTAGAAGTTAAACGATGAAGAATAAGTAACCTATTTACGAAAGATCCACGTGATACATCACGGTCTTTTCCATAACTCATTGTCATCATCTAGCAGAAAAAAGACATTGCGAGCCTTAACGGTTGCAGTGTAATGTCCGCAGTACAGGTGAGCACCTTTGTGGTGTACAATTCCAAGCAATTTGTAATTAACAGGCATCGTTTGAAGTGCAGGAATTACATGCTTGTTAAAATTGACTTCCAGTTAATGTGAATGTTATAGTGCTCCCTCACTTTTGCCGCATTATAATGCCTGTGCCAGAGAAAAAATAAAATGAGAATAAGAATAAGAATAAAATGAATGAGACGGAGATGAGAGAAAAGGAGTTTGACAAACGATATCTACCACATCATACGTAAAATACTCCTTGTAAGTAGGTGGCGCACTGAAAACTTTTGTGTGAACTTACACACAGAAGTGTGTACTGTGGAAACGAGGGGTATCCACTCGCGTAATGGTCGCCTGTCTTGTAATAGAAATTGTAATCCGCGTAGTGTCCGCGTCATGTCTGTAATGTCTGAGTAATGGCGCAATGGCCCCGTACTAGGCGTAATAGCCCCGTAATCTGAGTAATAGATGCGTAATGGACGCGTAATGAACGCGTAATGGACCCGTTTTAGCAACGAAAAAACCCTTGGAGGCCATGCATTATAACCCATCACGTCTTAAGGCGATGGGGTATCGGAGGTTTTTGCTATACCCCGAACTAAAAGTAAAAAAACTAATTCATGACAATAATAGTTTGTTACATAAGGAGTAAAAAACTCTTTTTGAAAAAAAAAAAAAAAAAAAAAAAAAAAAAAAAAAAAAAAAAACATTTATTTCATACGGATTGATCTTGTCACCCAATATCTCACTTAATTTTTGAAATATGTCAGTCAATTCCATTACTTTATATAGAAGAGCTGTTGATTGATTTTCCTTGTAGCCTTTTAAGTGAAACCAGTTTTTAATTAAGGTGGGGGTGGGGGGGTATAATTTAGTTTGAAAGGGTTTTAAGTTTACACTCTCATATTACCTGAAATCAAGAAATGCACCGAGAACATAAAAGTTCAATACTTTTGC
Source organism: Frankliniella intonsa (assembly GCA_033675135.1). Taxonomy (NCBI): domain Eukaryota; kingdom Metazoa; phylum Arthropoda; class Insecta; order Thysanoptera; family Thripidae; genus Frankliniella; species Frankliniella intonsa. Next base: position 94,120 of record JAWJED010000026.1, on the reverse strand, counting down.
TTCCAACTGATTTTATTTAAACGAGCTCTCAGTAAAACGATAAGGCCCAGGATCAAATAGCCGTTGAGTTCCTCTTTTCAGACGACACCAGTCAACAAAAATAAATGATTGTTGATACGCTCTCGAGAACCCCAATTCTTCGCAGTTTCCCGGACTTGTTCTTTTCTGAAGGATTTTGGAACAGACATATTCCCGTTTGAAAGATGTCCTCGATTGTTGATGCGCCCCAAAACACCACACACGGACGACCCGGCACCAAGTAAATGGTTTCTGCAGGAGTTTTGCCCTCCTTATCCAACGATGGTCCGAGATCAGTTCTTCAAGTCCGTTGTCCTGTCATGTTTCTGCACATGACACACCAGTTCCTCTTTCGTTTTTGCCATAAAAAGGCACTTTTTCTTTTCGCCGTTGTTGACTCTGTTGTTTTGTTGTTTTTTCCCTCACATTTTCCGTTTTTTTAGCCCGCCCCTCTGCTTTGAAAAGCTTTGGAGCGGGCTTAATTGTCTGTGTGTGTGTCTGTCTGTTCCACTCGAAGGACTTGAGGTGGAGAGTTGAGATTCTATTGAATCTTGGGGGTCACTCCTGGACGCCGAAACGCCTGGTGCAAATCCTGCGAGCCTTCATTTAGGCACTGAAAAAAGTGATTAAAGTTTTGCGTTAATGATAAATAAAAAAATATTTTTGAATAAAATTTTTATGTTTTCCTCAGGGGTATCTCATCGAGCTAGGACTCTATGGACCAAAATTTCGTCCGTATTGCTCTGTCTCCTATCGTTTCGGCGCTAGAATCCTATCGACGGCCGAGATACCTGAAAACACTATGCTGGATGTCGTGTAATGGGTTTTGCGTAAGTTTTCAAAGCAGAAGGGAGGGCTGTCGTTACGGTGGTTTACCGTTATAAACATTTAATATTCCCAAAGGGATTGCCAGTACGAGCCGAATGCCCAATAACTTTAAAGCCAAGAAGACGCTTTGAGGCTTTTGATCGAACGCCGCCGGAAGGGCAAAGCAGGCAAGCTCCCTGCCGAACGGAGTTGCCAGCGTAGCGAAGCACTTCGATTATGACACAGGAAGCTTCAAAAACCAAAAAGCTCAAAAGAAATTTTGGACTGGAGGTAAAACAAGGTTTAAGTCAACTGCCGAGGTGTCAGGTGAAGCTTGGTGGAGGCAATGTTAGAGTGACCAAGGACGGCCTACGTCTGCACATTTACCTAGAATGTTGTAAAGGCAATTGCACTATGCATTACAAAGTGACTGATTCCATAGAGAAAAGCAAAGGTATTTCTGTTGAAGTCCAGGGTGCAGGAATAATGAACCACGATAAGGTATTGAAGAGAACGAGTCAGCTCAGGGGAGTGGAACGAGATATAGTCGGGAAGCAGTTAACAGCATCAAGTGTCTACGTGCACAAACACAACGTACTCTCACACAACAATGAAGAGCTCCTTAGGGAGGACAATAATTTCCAAGATATGAAGAGTAACGAAGTTTTCCGCCAGGCCAGGTCACAGCAATTTGCAAAGTCAGATTTGCCTGACTGATGACAGATGTGTATGACTGCATTCTGAAGCAAAGAGGGCAACGTTTAGTGGCCGACGAAAAAGGCTACTTCGATTACATACAGGAAGTCTGAGATGCGCTTCGCGTTGAATTGTATTCAAAGGCTGTCACAGGTCTCGTGGCGAAGCACTTTCGCTCAAAGTAGGACATTACGTGTCATATGGATGCCACTGGAAGACTTGTCCGCTTTAACAGGCACAGTCCAGCTACGATTTACCTATACTCAGGCATTGTGATTATAAACACTGTCTTCCTGTCCCTCTTTGAGATAAGCTGTCGCCACGATCAGAACTCAACCGGCAACGTGCTAGAAAGCTATAAATTTTTTTGCATCAATGAGATAGGTATGCAGTGGCCTTCCGTCGGTCGTATCGTACTGGACTGCAGTTATGCCATCAAACACGCTGTCATGTTGAGGTGGAATTCAACGACACTTGAGAGGTACCTGATTGCATCTTACAAGTATTGCAGAGGCCAAATAACAGACACGCAGATGTCAGCCTTAGTACTAGTAAGGCTATGTAAAAATCATTGGATAAAGGCAGTGTGCAATGCCCTGGGCACTTACAACATATATGGAAAGGTAAAAACCGGAATTGTTGAGTGCTTGTGCATATTAATGAGTTGTAGTAGGTTTGATCCATTCCAATCGAGATTTAACAGATTTATTACAATTAATATGTGCCGTCGTAAGTCTGAGGAAGTACAACATGCATTCGACTATTTAGGCATAACAGTAGAACTTATGGAGAAATGTAAGATATGTGAAGTAGGACATTACGTGTCATATGGATGCCACTGGAAGACTTGTCCGCTCCAACAGGCACAGCCCAGCTACGATTTACCTATACTCATGCATTGTGATTATAAACACTGTTTTCCTGCCCCTCTTTGAGATAAGCTGTCGCCACGATCAGAACTCAACCGGCAACGTGCTAGAAAGCTATAAATATTTTTGCATCAATGAGATGGGTATGCAGTGGCCTTCCGTCGGTCGTATCGTACTGGACTGCAGTTATGCCATCAAACACGCTGTCATGTTGAGGTGGAATTCAACGACACTTGAGAGGTACCTGATTGCATCTTACAAGTATTGCAGAGGCCAAATAACAGACACGCAGATGTCAGCATTAGTACTAGTGAGGCTATGTAAAAATGAAAACAGGCCAGCTACGATTTACCTTTACTCATGCATTGTGATTATAAACACTGTTTTCCTGCCCCTCTTTGGGACAAGCTGTCGCCACGATCAGAACTCAACCGAAAACGTGCTAGAAAGCTTTAAGGAGGCTGCAAAGTATTATAATCCTTTGTAACCTGCGATGACACTGTAAATCAAAAGGTCAGACATCTTGCCCTATAAGGGGTGAGACATAACTGTCTGACCGAAAAAGGGTGATACTCCAATGTATGACCGAAAAATGGTGATATTTCAATGTACGACCGAAAAAAGGTGATACGTTCGATGTACGACCGATAAAAGGGTGATACACCGGTAAAGGATGATACTTTTATAAGGAAATCAAGGGCCATCCCCACTGATGTCTGACCTTTTTTCGGTCATACATTGGAGTATCACTTTTTTTGGGTCATACATTTGTGTACGACTTTTTTTCGGTGAGACTTAATGTATCCAATGTATATATTGGATTATAATACTTTGCAGCCTGCCAAGCAAACTCTTTGTAGTTTGCAAAGAATGTAATTTTTTCGCAGCCCTACAAAGAAATTCTTCGCAGACTTTTAACAGTGGGCGTTGCTGGGTCACCATCAGTTACATCCAACAGGACTTCTTGGTCGTTCTCCGGTAGCTTGTTGGGGTCCTTGCACGGTTTCAACCACTCGAAAGCAATCGTGGGTGTGCATCAAGCTGTTCTTGTTCTGTATCTCCTCCACAAAAATGATATCGCTATTATGCTGATAATCAAGTTTATTTTCTGTGCTTGTCGGTCCTTGAGAAGGCGACAGAGTTCGTAATTCATTCTGTAATTTTTTGTCCTATCTGGTAGTTTTATGCATTGTAGATACTAGAGAGGCAGGCAATAGTAGGTGCAGCGTCCTTGTCTTGTTTTGTCCATTGCTCTACCTTTCCTAATTCATCTAGTAGGCGTTTGACGTATAGCTTATTTCGCTTCGATTTAGAAATACCTCTGGATGCACGCCCCTGTTTGGCTTTTGGTGTTGTATACTCAGGGCTAGCAATATCTGGCTTACCAGAAAAAATAGCACTTATTCTCCTTATTGTTGAGCCCTCATCGTAACTGAATGGCTGACGCTTGTTGTCCCACGTCTCCGTCGCTGTCTCACGCACATCAAACTTCGTCGTCGATGCAATCTCTCTGGACTCAGTATTTACATCATTCATCTTTGACCTTGTCTCGCATGGGTCGGGGTCATCAGGGTTCTGCTCGTCATCGTTGTGGCCTGGATCGTCAGCGTCTTCAGAGTCTTCACTTTCGGAGGCGTGCTAAAACGCATTCCCATCCAAACAAATTTCATTGGTGATTTGTTTAACATTTGTTCCTGTATGATCTCTTGCTAAGTCAATGAATCTGCCAGGCTTATTCCTCGATTTGAGATGTTTATGATTTTTCAAATTCTTGAAGTATCCCTCCACGTCTGCGATTGTAGCGCCGGAAGCCCTCTTTTCCTTTATCTTGATGTTATCTTAAAGGCAGGTCCAGAGTGGTATAATTGCAGCGTGAAAGTTGCCGAAAAATATCTTGTCGAGAAACTCATCACAAAAGAATGGATTTCTTGCATCCTCGGGGATTGTAATGTATGATGGATCTTTATCTCTAGTCTTCTGAAACTCTCTGACCACATCCCTGCAGTATACACTAAATAGGCTGCCATCCAGATATTGCTGTGTCCGCAGAAAAATGTGGTCCTCTAGGTTCTCAGAAATGGAGTCCACCTTTACTTCACATATCTTACGTTTCTCTATAACTTCTACTGTTATGCCTAAATAGTCGAATGCATGTTGTACTTCCTCAGACTTGCGACGGCTCATAATAATTGTAATAAATCTGTTAAATCTCGATTGGAATGGATCAAATCTACAACAACTCATTACTATGCACAAGCACTCAACAATTACAGTTTTTACCTTACGATGTATGTTGTAAGTGCCCAGGGCATTGCACACTGCCTTTATCCAATGATTTTTACATAGCCTTACTAGTACTAATGCTGACATCTGCGTGTCTGTTATTTGGCCTCTGCAATACTTGTAAGATGCAATCAGGTACCTCTCAAGTGTCGTTGAATTCCACCTCAACATGACAGCGTGTTTGATGGCATAACTGCAGTCCAGTACGATACGACCGACGGAAGGCCACTGCATACCCATCTCATTGATGCAAAAATATTTATAGCTTTCTAGCACGTTGCCGGTTGAGTTCTGATCGTGGCGACAGCTTATCTCAAAGAGGGGCAGGAAAACAGTGTTTATAATCACAATGCATGAGTATAGGTAAATCGTAGCTGGACTGTGCCTGTTGGAGCGGACAAGTCTTCCAGTGGCATCCATATGACACGTAATGTCCTACTTCACATATCTTACATTTCTCTATAACTTCTACTGTTATGCCTAAATAGTCGAATGCATGTTGTACTTCCTCAGACTTACGACGGCACATATTAATTGTAATAAATCTGTTAAATCTCGATTGGAATGGATCAAATCTACTACAACTCATTAATATGCACAAGCACTCAACAATTCCGGTTTTTACCTTTCCATATATGTTGTAAGTGCCCAGGGCATTGCACACTGCCTTTATCCAATGATTTTTACATAGCCTTACTAGTACTAATGCTGACATCTGCGTGTCTGTTATTTGGCCTCTGCAATACTTGTAAGATGCAATCAGGTACCTCTCAAGTGTCGTTGAATTCCACCTCAACATGACAGCGTGTTTGATGGCATAACTGCAGTCCAGTACGATACGACCGACGGAAGGCCACTGCATACCCATCTCATTGATGCAAAAATATTTATAGCTTTCTAGCACGTTGCCGGTTGAGTTCTGATCGTGGCGACAGCTTATCTCAAAGAGGGGCAGGAAAACAGTGTTTATAATCACAATGCATGAGTATAGGTAAATCGTAGCTGGACTGTGCCTGTTGGAGCGGACAAGTCTTCCAGTGGCATCCATATGACACGTAATGTCCTACTTCACATATCTTACATTTCTCCATAAGTTCTACTGTTATGCCTAAATAGTCGAATGCATGTTGTACTTCCTCAGACTTACGACGGCACATATTAATTGTAATAAATCTGTTAAATCTCGATTGGAATGGATCAAATCTACTACAACTTATTAATGTGCACAAGCACTCAACAATTCCGGTTTTTACCTTTCCATATATGTTGTAAGTGCCCAGGGCATTGCACACTACCTTTATCCAATGATTTTTACATAGCCTTACTAGTACTAATGCTGACATCTGCGTGTCTGTTATTTGGCCTCTGCAATACTTGTAAGATGCAATCAGGTACCTCTCAAGTGTCGTTGAATTCCACCTCAACATGACAGCGTGTTTGATGGCATAACTGCAGTCCAGTACGATACGACCGACGGAAGGCCACTGCATACCCATCTCATTGATGCAAAAATATTTATAGCTTTCTAGCACGTTGCCGGTTGAGTTCTGATCGTGGCGACAGCTTATCTCAAAGAGGGGCAGGAAAACAGTGTTTATAATCACAATGCATGAGTATAGGTAAATCGTAGCTGGACTGTGCCTGTTGGAGCGGACAAGTCTTCCAGTGGCATCCATATGACACGTAATGTCCTACTTTGAGCGAAAGTGCTTCGCCACGAGACCTGTGACAGCCTTTGAATACAATTCAACGCGAAGCGGATCTCAGACCTCCTGCATGTAATCGAAGTAGCATTTTTCGTCGGCCACTAAACGTTGCCCTCTTCGCTTCAGAATGCAGTCATACACATCATCCTTAGTTAAATCTGACTTTGCAAATTGCTGTGACCTGGCCTGGCGGAAAACTTCGTTACTCTTCATATCTTGGAAATTATTGTCCTCCCTAAGGAGCTCTTCATTGTTGTGTGAGAGTACGTTGTGTTTGTGCACGTAGACACTTGATGCTGTTAACTGCTTCCCGACTATATCTCGTTGCTCTCCCCTGAGCTGACTCGTTCTCTTCAATACTTTATCGTGGTTCATTATTCCTGCACCGAAATACCTTTCCTTTTCTCTATGGAATCAGTCACTAGTAGTAAGAGTTACCCATTGTCGCGGGTCGCCATCTTGGTTACCCATTGTCGCGGGTTGGTTACAAATTGTCGCGGGTGCCCCAATGTCGCGGGTTGGGGTTGGTAACCCAACCTAAGGGCCTAAGTGACCGTCGCCGTTGCTAACCCAACCTAAGGGTGTAACATCGAGGATCGCAGAGCGTAACCCACAAGGGCGTAACATCGAGGATCGCAGGGCGTAACCTTAAGCACCTGTGTTAAAGTAAAATGTCAGGATGGCCGAGCGGGTAAGAGCGCTATCCCTCATGGAGCAAGAGGGTGCGGGTTCAAGTCCCCTCCGCCTGACATTTTTTTTACAGCATTTCCATGCGCGCCCAGGAGGCATGCTGATACGCTCGTTAGAATTTTTAACGGAAAATCCTATCCCCCCGTGGAGGCCTGTACGAAACCGATAATTTAATTAATTAATTTTTGTTGAACTCATACCATAAGCCTATGCGCTTAGCGTTGAGTGCTGCACAATTTTGCATAGGGAACACACTGTGTTCACACCCATGAAAGGGCACAAACATTTTGAGCAATGTGTCCAAGCGGGGACAACCCTTTGTGGCGATGTCGATGATCAGTGCGTCCGGAACGATATTCTGCAAGAGTCTCCTCTTTTCCTCTCCCTTGACATAGATGTATGCATAGTCATCTGTGAGAGCACGAACCGTGCCGTGACATGCAGAGTAAGGTATGGTGCCAGTGCTCCATTTGAGACCTTGTATGTAGTTGGTCACGTATCTGTTGTGTTTGCGTTGTTGTGGTGATAGAACATTTTCATCGTAGGGCGGTTCAAAGATGACCGAGCCCCTACTAATGTCCCATCGTGAATCATACACACTGAACTCCTTGATCACGAACTCCCCGTCCGCATCCCTCAGCATTTGCACATCAGCGAAAGCGTACGCCATGGTTGTGAGAAGTGAACGAGACCAAGCGAGACACAAGAATGATCCGTCGCGGAAAACCGCTCTGAATTTATACCAGCGCACCGCCACCTGTGGCGCCCCCTATCGGTAAACAACCAAAGCTATTCTTAAATTTTATACATTTTTTTGTAAACTATTTTAAACTTTAAATTTTTGTTGTTAACTTTTTTCATTTAAATTTTTTTTGTAAAACTTTTCAAATTTTTTTTTTTTTAACTTTAAAAAAAATTTTGTTAACTTTTTTTGTTAACTTTAAAAATCTTTTGATAACTTTTTTTTTTTTTTTAACTTTTAAATTTTTTTTTAACTTTAAAATTTTTTTTTTAAACTTTTTTAAAAACTTTTAATTTTTTTTTGTAAAACTTTTATTTTTTTTCTCTTTCAACCATTTTTTTAGGGAAATTTATCGCCGGCGTTCGCAACATGTTTGCGACCCTGATGTTGTAATGACGCATGCGCGTTTCTTTCCAAACATGCGTTTGAAAAGTGTGCTCACTTTCTCATCATTTTTGATCGGACTCGAAGTAAAGAGTTTATGTACAAAGGAGTGGAGTGTGTAGCCATGTGCCCTGTGAATCAAATAGAGCAGGCAATATTCACCACATACTTTAGAGTCAATAGATTGTAGACTTGTATGATTGTAAGTCCATTTTTTACAGCGTCTCTTAAGAAAATTTCTACGGTGAGAGACAATAGGTGGCATCCCATAAGAGTCCCAGTATTCGCCTACGCCGTGCTTAATAGGGTGTATCGATAACCCACTTTTTTCGAAATCGATATGTCGGTAAAAATGGTCAAAATAAGGCTTTTCTCTAATATTTGTATTTTCCCTGAGAAGTGTGGCTCTTCGCTTTTGTGCTCGGTGGGGAACACGCGGGAGTTGTAGGAGAGGAGATGGGAGGAGGAAGAGGGGGGGAGGGGCGGAGTGCTGGGAAGTCCGCGGAGTCATCAACCAAGGCAATTTTGGAGTACTGCAATCAAAAAAATATTGTGTTGGATGAATTGGAAGTCATAGGGTGCGACGGTACAGTTACAAATACTGGTCGACTCGGTGGGATCGTAATGCAAATAGAAAATCACCTTCATCGGAGTCTTCAATGGCAGATTTGCCTTCTCCACTTTAATGAACTTCCTCTTAGACATTTGATAACTGACTTAGATGGCGGTACAACTGGTCCAAAGGGTTTTTCCGGTCCAATAGGAAAACAATTGAAGACCTGCGAAAATATGCCTGTAGTTAAATTCACTGCTATTAAAGCGGATCTTCCATCAGTTGATGTACAACATCTGAGCAATGATCAACAATACCTTTACAATATGTGTTTGGCAATATCTTCTGGCGAAGTCTCGGACTCACTTGCAAAGATGAAGCCTGGTCCAATGAACCATGCAAGGTGGCTGACAGCAGGGTGCCGGATTCTCCGGTTGTACGTTGCTACAACGAATCCATCCAGGAATCTGAAACAAATAACAGAATTCATTATCAAAGTTTATGCTCCAGTTTGGTTTTCAATTAAAGTAGACTGGAAATTTTACAATTCAAGCTTACATGTGTGGAAAGAGATCAAGCTCTCTCGGTACTTACCCAAAAAAATAAAGGCTATAATAGATCCTGTAATTGAGCGTAATGCATTTGCTCTTCACCCTGAGAACCTGCTTGTTGCTATGCTCCTGGACAGCCGCCAAGATGTGAGGCAGTTGTCTTTCACAATGATCACAAAAGCTCGGCAAATAGATCAGGGCAATTTACGAGTCCGGGAGTTTAGAGCGCCAAAAATTAACTTTGACGCAGATGACTACACTAAACTCATTGATTGGAAAGCGGTGAAAGTAACTTTTCCTCCAGTTCTTCGCCGCTTTACAAACAATGACTTAGAGCAGGCCGTAAATGACCCATTCTTCCTGGAAAATAACTTACCTCTTTTTCCGTGTCATACCCAAGCGGTGGAAAGAACAGTTCAGCTAGTCACAAAAGCATCTAAAGCAGTATCTGGAACAGAGGAAAGAGATGGTTTTATTAGGAACACTTTACATTCAAGGAAAATAATGCCAATGTTTAAATCATTGGTTTTAAATAAAATGACAAGTCCAAGACTCAAAATTCGTGCTCACATTCCTTCACACTCACCTCTCCCTCATGAAATTAAAGCATTTGTTGATCAGAATTCACATTTCATGTGACTTTTTACCTCAGTTCACATTGACATTTTGTTAGATGAAAAAGGGGGAAGTGCGGTGGTTCGATGGTACTTGATTGACTTTCACTGATTTATTGATGGAGCTGACGAGTACACGGTGATCCGCTCGCGACGGCGGCTGGTTCGTGACTAAAGATTTGCCAGCGCGGCTACGATGCGTGCGATGCGCGAGCCGCCGCCCTAGTTAAGATTGCTGACTTAAGGGAAACGGTCGGCCCGCTCATCGAGACGCCTCGCGTAGCGCTGCAAACGTTAGGTTACACCTAACATGACACAACTTTAAAAAATGCGTCCTCGCATATAATTATACCGGAATTAACATTGATTTGATTTGAGGTATCATTACACCTGACATGACACTGCGGAGAACTGGTTATCTTCAAAACTGGTTTACAAAGTCTTTTGCGATTTTTTTTTTCAATTTTTTTTTTCTTACAACTACAACTTATCTAAATCTCATGAGAATACTACATTAATTGCTTAATCTATCAGCTGCTGTCCTAAACCTAAAGAGCTCGTTTAAAATACTAGGTAGATGTACGCCAGACCACGTCTCGCGTAACAGGCTTCGCGATATTTCGCAATACACTGTTACGCTGCGACGCGCCTGCGTTCATCTACCTAGGCCTGCGGCGCTATCAGTATGAATTAGGATGCCATTAAAAATACGCTTTGAGTAACGAAACGGTCGGCTCCATTAAATTTCACTCGTGCAGACGGTTCCAGCGATATACTAGTCTATGATAAGCGAAAATCAGAGAAATACACAACTCTACGCGTATATTAAGGACTTTTTGTCGAAATTTGACGCTGCAGCGGCTTAACGGTACGAGATACGGCCAATCGGACGAAATTTCCGCCCTTGGGTCGCAACTCGTCGAAATACCTCGGAAACGACACCCAACATGCATTTCTAGGACTTTCCTTCCTTGAGCCACGCAGTAGCGGCTAAACGGTAAGAGATACGGCCAAACGGACGAAATTTTCGCCCATAGGGTCGCAACTCGCCGAGTTACCCCTTAGGACACTGTAAAAAAAAAATTATTTTTAAAACTATTTTTTCGAAAATGTAAATTAATTTTTAACGGTGTCAATTTTTGAGCTAGAATGCCCATTTTCGAACTCGACCGAGCTTTTTGGGCAAGGAAGCTACAGTAAAAATTTCAACTCGATATCTCAACTCGTTCTCGAGTTATCGTGCGAACAGACACACAGACACACACACACACACACACACACACACACACACACACAGACAGACGGACAACGAACTTTTTTAGCACTCCAGTGGCGTACTAGGCCTGCGGCGCTATCAGTATGAATTAGGATGCCATTAAAAATACGCTTTGAGTAACGAAACGGTCGGCTCAATTAAATTTCACTCGTGCAGACGGTTCCAGCGATATACTAGTCTATGATAAGCGAAAATCAGAGAAATACACAACTCTACGCGTATATTAAGGACTTTTTGTCGAAATTTGACGCTGCAGCGGCTTAACGGTACGAGATACGGCCAATCGGACGAAATTTCCGCCCTTGGGTCGCAACTCGTCGAAATACCTCGGAAACGACACCCAACATGCATTTCTAGGACTTTTCTTCCTTGAGCCACGCAGTAGCGGCTAAACGGTAAGAGATACGGCCAAACGGACGAAATTTTCGCCCAGAGGGTCGCAACTCGCCGAGTTACCCCTTAGGACACTGTAAAAAAAATATTTATTTTTAAAACTATTTTTTCGAAAATGTAAATTAATTTTTAACGGTGTCAATTTTTGAGCTAGAATGCCCATTTTCGAACTCGACCGAGCTTTTTGGGCAAGGAAGCTACAGTAAAAATTTCAACTCGATATCTCAACTCGTTCTCGAGTTATCGTGCGAACAGACACACAGACACACACACACACAGACACACACACACACAGACACACACACACACAGACACACACACACACACACACACACACACAGACAGACGGACAACGAACTTTTTTAGCACTCCAGTGGCGTAATAGGCTTCGCTTCGCTCAGCCAAAAACCTTACAAAATAAACTTACACAGAAGATTAATGAATAAGTTAACATTAACTAAAAATTAATTTCGAAGCTTCGATGGTTGTATTTTTAATTTTGTTCTCACATAGTGATGGTTAACCCCTGCTACGTTTTTTCATGGTCATTAAGGGGTCCCGCAACAGCGTTTGCCTAATGTACCTACTTAAATCTAAAGCGCTCTTTACGGAGGGGAGGGAAAAAATACAAAAAACCTAGGTACCTTTCATTAATTGATTACGTGGCGCGACATTTTCTTACGTATTTGGCCTTTGATTGGACGTCATTTTTCTTAACTAAGGGTGGAAACTTGTCTCGGTGCCCTCGGGTCACTCGAAGCGTGTTCCTTTTCGTGTTTTGCACACACTTGTTCAAATGGTTACTTTTACTTCGCGGCTGCCACCACGTGAAAAGTTGGTTTTTGAGATGATAATGAAATTACAGGATTACGAAACAGAATACAATCGATCATTTGGAACGGACGAAAATTTTGATCATATAACTTAAAAATTCAAGATCTTAGAGTTACGTTTTAAATTCTTTGCCATTGTCTGCCTCGCACAGGTGTTGCCGTGTCGGTTTGTTCTTGTGGTCATAGGCAATGAGAAAAAAATGAAGGAATATACGGGATGATACAGTAACCTTAATTTCGGTTTTAGGCCATATGGGGAAAAGAGTTAGCCGTATTTAGTGCATACAGAAATGAGGGGAGTTACTAAGAAACAGACGATTTCCACAAAGTCCGTAAAGTCCTCGCTGCTGATCTCCTGATATTCTATTTTTTTAAACTTTTCGATTTGAACTCTGAGGATGGTGAGAAACAAGCGTGCGTCGGCAATTTCCTTCACTGTTGAGAAAACTGAGAGATACACAAAAAAACCATCTACTGCTCGATCGAGGACAGAAAGGAAACGGGTGAGCCTTTGGGGGGTCAGTTTGTCATAATATTTTTGGGGATTAGCAAATGTCATCGAATAGAGTGATTCTACAATTTCAATTGCTTCATTGATCGTCACGTTTTCTCTCTTCTCTAAGGGCGTTGGACTATTATCTGCACTGGGAAGGGCACTGCACTTTGGGGCCACACTGGACGTCTTGGGGTCGTCGTCTTCGCTGCTTCCAGAGCTGCCCTTGGGCCTGGATTCGTCCTGGGGTCGTCCTCCTGAAGTACGGCGCCGCCGCCGCCGGGGTAGACTCTTCATCCCGGGTGATATGCTGGGCTGGACCAGTACCGACGGGGGCGTGCCAGGCACGCCGCCGTGGCAGAGCTGAGGTGGCGCGCCTGACGCCTTCCAACCTGCAGCTCCCGGGCCCCCGCCACTCCTCGCGATGCGACTTGGGCTGGGGCCGTCTGGATTTCCCTCGCTGGTTGGACGCCGGTAGAGCAGGGGATGTTTGAGTTTTCACAAGCCTTTCGAAAAAGCAGCAATTGGGCACAGGGGAGCAGGGGCGCCTCCAGCTGGTCGGTGTGGCTGGCTGCTACGTCACCGGGCCGTGAGGTGGTGACGTTTTGCGTGGCTGCAGGCGTCAGCACCTTGGGCCGGGCGGGCTGCGGTGCGCGCCGATGTGGCACGGGCGCGGCTGCTGGTGACGTCGTCTGGTTCTCTCCCATATGGAAGGGGTTTTCAATTTTGAACACTGGTTTCTTGGTTTCACCAAAACTTACAGATAGTCGGATGACGGAGAGGTGGTCGTTGGTTGCCCTCCCGAAGTATTGCCTTTGCCCGTTCTGACTGCTGACTTGGAATCTTTTGCTGAAGAGGTGCGCTGCGACGTGGAGCGCTACTGGCCAGTTGCATTTTCCTGCTGCTAACTTTTCGGCGCATTTTGAGGCCAGTTGTTTTCCGTCTTGAGGTCCCCAGGAGGGGTAAAGAAAATGCCAGTTGTCTTTGATGCAGGCGGCAAGGCTTTTTCGTAGTAGCCGATGATGATTTTCATTGCCGAAGACTGACTTACTTAGGGTTTTGTAGACCATCTTGAGTTAATCTGCAGGTTAATCTGGCGGAGATCCTTTAACTTCGCTGCGCAAAGGCCTGCACTTGAGGGTCTCTGAGGTCGGTGGTTCTTGAATACTTGGCGCTTGAAGTCCTTGTACACTGGAAAAACAAACGTTGCGTCCGCTACACCAATTGGTGTGTTCTATGGCAACATTTCAGTTTTTGTGGAATATTAACCAACCGAGACTTTAAGTTTTATTTCTGATGCGCCTATCAGATTCCCCATGAAATTCCCGTTCGAACGAGCCTACATGTGATGGGGTTCAGATGCATAGTTCATTCAACATGTCCAATTCCCCATTTTCTACAAATCCTATTTAAAGTCGTAGTATTTAGGCTCGCAACCCCATTACATGTAGGCTCGTTCGAACGGGAATTTCGAGAGGAACCTGATGGACTCGTCGAAAATAAAACATGAAGTCTCGGTTGGTTAATATTCCACAAAAACTGAAATGTTGCCATAGAACACACCAATTGGTGTAGCGGACGCAACGTTTGTTTTTCCAGTGTAGCCTCGCGGTTACTTCAAAAGCGACGCACGGGTTGTTACGGCCGATGCACCATGTTAGATGAAAAAAGGGGAAGTGCGGTGGTTCGATGGTACTTGATTGACTTTCACTGATTTATTGATGGAGCTGACGAGTACACGGTGATCCGCTCGCGACGGCGGCTGGTTCGTGACTGAATATTTGCCAGCGCGGCTACGATGCGTGCGATGCGCGAGCCGCCGCCCTAGTTAAGATTGCTGACTTAAGGGAAACGGTCGGCCCGCTCATCGAGACGCCTCGCGTAGCGCTGCAAACGTTAGGTTACACCAACACATATATGACCCTAAAACCCAACTTTTTTGACCAAAATTAAATTTTTTTTATGGAATAGCTTCACTTTAATAATGTCTTTGATTTGCAAAAGGATTTGCAAATGGGAATTCATCAGAACTGTTTGCTGCTCTCTAACACCATACTCAAGATACAGTCAGTCGTACCTCGTTGAGCCAGTTGCGATAAACTTTGTTTTGAAGAAAATGACAAGTCCCACACTAAAAATTCGTGCTCTCATTCCTTCACACTCACCTCTCCCTCATGAAATTAAAGCATTTGATGATCAGAATTATCACTCACTTTGAAAATTATACTTAGGAAGCATTAGTGCTTAAAGAACTCAGGATCAGTTGAGGGCATAAAAAAAATGTACAACAATGGTTCCCAGTAGGAATTACTCAAATTGTTTTACTATAAACATAAATAAAAACTACCTCATGGACGTGAACAAAACATAATAGCTAAGGTAAAACTGAGGTAAAACAATGACACATAAATATAGTGAAGTAAAACAATGATATAAAAATCACATAAGTATAGTGAAGTAAAACAATGATATAAAAATCACATAGGTATAGTGAAGTAAAACAATGATATAAAAATCACATAAGTATAGTGAAGTAAAAAAAAACAAAAATGAACATTAACAATTATCGAAGCTTTCGCCCTAGTCTTTTGAAGACAGAAGACTGCAACAAAAAGAAAACAGTTGTACAATAACACTTGTGAAGGTAACATGCATCATACACTGTAAATGGTACTTACTTTTTGAGGGCGCACCCTTGCAACAGGTCGGCTGCGACGGTTGGGTCCCGCGCTAGTCGACGGTCCAGCTGGTCCTGCACTTGGGGCGGCGGGCTCGCTGGGTCCTGGGGCGGGCTCGCTGGGGGTAGGTCGCAGCCGCGCCTCCGGCCTGATCCGTTGTGCCGGCGCCACCACCGGCACGGCCCACGCGGCTAGGGCTGTGCGATAATCGATATTATCGAAAATTTTCGATAATTTTTTTTTATCGAAGTTTCGATAACGTGATTTTAGTCGGTTCGGTATCGGTAATTATCGAAATACCGAAGTTTTGGAATTTCGATAATTTCGGTATTTTGATAATTTCGGTATTTTGATAATTTCGGTATTTCGATAATTTCGGTATTTCGGTAATTTCGGTATTTCGATAATTACGCTATTTTGACACACATGCGGACGACGTTGCCATTGTCATTAAGTATTTTTCATACTCTCCCCCCCCCCCCCGGCCCTTTCTGTCTCGTTCACACACACTCAGTGCTCAGTCCACCCCCTTCCCACCCGGCGGCCCCACCCTACCACCTCACATCACATCATGCTAACGTCATCACGGGCTCTTTTCCGCAAATTGATGAAGACTTTCTTCTTCCGCCGCTAGATGGCGTCGAAAAACTAGTTTGTAATGTAGTGCATTCCAGTCGTTATTGTGTCAAAAGTAGCCTCATTCCAGCAATATGGTATTTCGAAAATTCGGTATTTCGATAATTTCGGTATTTCGGTAATGCGATATTTCGATAATTTCGATAATTTCGATAGCCGATACCGAAAATTTTCGATAAAGAAATCTTATCGAACTTCGATAACGAAATCTCATTATCGCACAGCCCTACAAGCGGCCCCCTCTTGCTCAGGAGGGCCGCGCCTCCTGCCTCCCCTTCCGCGGCGCGAGGGCGCCGCCGCACCCCTCTGCACCCCTCCGCGCTGGCTCTTGCTGAGAAGTTGCATGATGTTCGATAGCACGTCATTCTGAAAACAATCATGTTGGTAGCGAACGGAACTAAGCGCGCCACTTTTCACAACGACAAGTGCTTGACGTAATACTCACATCAGCGGAGTGTCCAGCGCGGGGGGCCTCAGAGGGGGTGAGGCCTGGGGGCTGCTCTATGGCGACCTGCATGGTGGCCACCAGACCCCCGTCGGCGTCCTCGACGCGCGCTTGGAGAGGAGGAGGAGGTGCGGGCCGCACCAGCACCTGCGGCGGCGTCGGCGAAAGCGGCGACAATGGCGGCGGCATGTCTGCTAGCTGCAGGAGGGCATCCGCCGCCTCCACCTGCTCTCCGCAGAGCTCCTCGAAATACGCAGCAGCCACGCCCGCCCTCTTCTGAACCTCCCTGCCTCCGCCGCTCATAGCTTCCTCCTAAAATCAAAACAGAATGGTAAATCGAAGGGCACGCGTGAGGCGAGGTGCCCGTCGAAGAGGCTCGCCCTCCCCCGAGACCGCCCCTGTGTTGTGTTCCGACGGTCAGCTGTTCCCCCCCTCCCCTCCACCGCGACCCGACCCCCACCGAGCGGCGCCGAGCCGAGCCGAGCGCGAGCCGAAGTGCCCACCGCGTAAACAACGCGATCATGTGACAGGTTTTCGAACGGGAATTTGAACGCATAAAGGGTTGAGAACATACACAGAGCAGAGCGGAGCTCAGGGCACCCAAGCCTGAGCCGAGCGGAGCCGAGCGGCGCGCCGAGCCGAGCCGAGCGTGAGCCGAAGTGCCCACCGCGTAAACAACGCGATCATGTTACAAGTTTTCGAACGGGAATTTGAACGCATAAAGGGTTGAGAACACACACACGGCCGAGGCGAAGCCCAGCCCACCGAGAGCGAGCGGAGCCGAGCGGCGCGCCGAGCCGAGCGTGAGCCGAAGTGCCCACCGCGTAAACAACGCGATCATGTGACAGGTTTTCGAACGGGAATTTGAACGCATAAAGGGTTGAGAACATACACAGAGCAGAGCGGAGCTCAGGGCACCCAAGCCTGAGCCGAGCGGAGCCGAGCGGAGCCGAGCGGCGCGCCGAGCCGAGCCGAGCGGGAGCCGAAGTGCCTACCGCGGAAACAACGCGATCATGTGACAGGTTTTCGAACGGGAATTTGAACGCATAAAGGGTTGAGAACATACACAGAGCAGAGCGGAGCTCAGGGCACCCAAGCCTGAGCCGAGCGGAGCTGAGCGGCGCGCCGAGCCGAGCCGAACGGCTTCCGCTACGTTTCCCACGCTCTGATTTAACAGGTTTTTGAACACAGTTATTCACTCTACTTACAAGGAGGCGATCCATTTCCGCCTCTTCGGCGGAAGAGATCCGCACGATCAACATATCAGTCTCCTGCTCAGACATTTTGTATGGACTCGTTGCGTTAGCTGGACTTGACTTGCCGGACTTGCGACTGGGAATCAAATGGCAAGGGCGGGCGCGACACGGCGCGCTCGGTGCCGTGCCGTGCCGCTGCCGGCAGGGCGCGCCTCGGGTTTCCAAAACTCTAGCCAATCACCGCTATTGTTTTGAGATGAAACTCACCTGAAATCGTCTGCTTGACGACGCGAAGCATCCTTCGGGTGCGATCGGCGAGTAGGCGGGGGGTGGGGGCGCGCCGAGGCCTGCAGAAGGATTGACACCGGGCGGAAGCATAGGGGAAGGGGTAGTGGATACCCCCCGCTGCAGCGCAACTGCTCAGCGCCTACCGGACATCTCCAGACCGACTTGACTCGTAACGTTCCCACGGCCGTGTGCGCTCCGACACCGGCTGCGGAGCGGGCGTTCTGGGTTCAACTGTCGCCTCCCAACTTTTCCATTTCACCTGTGGGAAAGACGTGAAGGAGCGATATATGATAGAAGCCTTTGAGGCAAACTCATTTTAACAACAACAACAAAAAATACTACTTACCTTTTCCTTAAATCTCGCGTACATCTTCAACCTCTCGGGTATGACATCACGGCACGTTTTACACGCGCGCGGCAGGTTTCGAACCAGAGTCTCGTTGGCGCGCGGCCACGCTGAGCGGTGTTGCCCAGTCGACATGCTGTACCCCGCGGCGCAGTACACACGTTCTCATACTCGCGCGAAATTCAAACCTACGATCCTCGATGTTAGGTTGCTATAAAAGCAATGTGTGGCAAGCTCGACGCTCAGTACTGTGCACGACAATGCGACGCGTCGTATATGTTGCTGTGACTCTTTGGCTCCTGATAGCCATTTGCGGCGGAGGACTCATTCCGATTGACACACATGCAAACTCGACCTGTATTGATACTACAACGAACAATTCAAACACCTTCTTCTTAATCTGTGGATTACTGACGCTTTTCGCGGCCTTAGCGGAGGTATGTAGGAGGTGTCCGGATTAGCACACCCATTCTCATACTTGCGCGCGTAATTCAAACCTGCATGGAAATGCTGTCGGAAAAAAATTGTCAGGAGTGGGATTCGAACCCACGTTCTAAAGAGGACCCGCTCTTAAGGCAGGCGCCTTAGACCACTCGGCCATCCTGACATTTTACTTTAACACAGGTGCTTAAGGTTACGCCCTGCGATCCTCGATGTTACGCCCTTGTGGGTTACGCTCTGCGATCCTCGATGTTACACCCTTAGGTTGGGTTAGCAACGGCGACGGTCACTTAGGCCCTCAGGTTGGGTTACCAACCCCAACCCGCGACATTGGGGCACCCGCGACAATTTGTAACCAACCCGCGACAATGGGTAACCAAGATGGCGACCCGCGACAATGGGTAACTCTTACTACTGTCACTTTGTAATGCATAGTGAAATTGCCTTTACACCATTCTAGGTAAATGTGCAGATGTAGGCCGTCCTTGGTCACTCTAACATTGGTGCCTCCACCAAGCTTCACCTGACACCTCGGCAGTTGACTTATACCTTGTTTCACCTTTCCAGTCCAAAAAAAATTTTGAGCTTTTTGGTTTTAAAGCTACCTGTGTCATAATCAAAGTACTTCTCGAATGTATAAGCTTCGCACGCAAACGTGCCAATTTACTCTTTGTAATCTACAACTGCATATTTCTGCCAGTTCGTCTGTTCTTTAGGTTCTTTGGCTTTCAATGGCTTTTTAATGAAATCATCACTTAAGGGATCCCCTTCACTTCCGGTACTATATTCAGAATCGTTCTCTGTACTATCGTCTTGGCGCTGGGTTTGATATCGACATTACGGTCATCGTTGCAAAATTCAGTATCACTTGCGTTCTGTTCCTTGCTTAGAGGTCTGTCTCCCCTGTATTAAGAAATATAATTGTAACTTCTCTGAATCCAAGCGTCTTAAATGTCTCATTCGTACAATTGACATACCCATCTCCGTAGAGCGCATAGCAGATGTCCTCGGAAGACTGCACTTCCTCAAGATGTACCTCCTACCCATGCATGGTAGAAGTTAAACGATGAAGAATAAGTAACCTATTTACGAAAGATCCACGTGATACATCACGGTCTTTTCCATAACTCATTGTCATCATCTAGCAGAAAAAAGACATTGCGAGCCTTAACGGTTGCAGTGTAATGTCCGCAGTACAGGTGAGCACCTTTGTGGTGTACAATTCCAAGCAATTTGTAATTAACAGGCATCGTTTGAAGTGCAGGAATTACATGCTTGTTAAAATTGACTTCCAAGTTAATGTGAATGTTATAGTGCTCCCTCACTTTTGCCGCATTATAATGCCTGTGCCAGAGAAAAAATAAAATGAGAATAAGAATAAGAATAAAATGAATGAGACGGAGATGAGAGAAAAGGAGTTTGACAAACGATATCTACCACATCATACGTAAAATACTCCTTGTAAGTAGGTGGCGCACTGAAAACTTTTGTGTGAACTTACACACAGAAGTGTGTACTGTGGAAACGAGGGGTATCCACTCGGGTAATGGTCGCCTGTCTTGTAATAGAAATTGTAATCCGCGTAGTGTCCGCGTCATGTCTGTAATGTCTGAGTAATGGCGCAATGGCCCCGTACTAGGCGTAATAGCCCCGTAATCTGAGTAATAGATGCGTAATGGACGCGTAATGAACGCGTAATGGACCCGTTTTAGCAACGAAAAAACCCTTGGAGGCCATGCATTATAACCCATCACGTCTTAAGGCGATGGGGTATCGGAGGTTTTTGCTATACCCCGAACTAAAAGTAAAAAAACTAATTTTGAAAAAAAAAAAACACATTTATTTCATACGGATTGATCTTGTCACCCAATATCTCACTTAATTTTTGAAATATGTCAGTCAATTCCATTACTTTATATAGAAGAGCTGTTGATTGATTTTCCTTGTAGCCTTTTAAGTGAAACCAGTTTTTAATTAAGGTGGGGGTGGGGGGGTATAATTTAGTTTGAAAGGGTTTTAAGTTTACACTCTCATATTACCTGAAATCAAGAAATGCACCGAGAACATAAAAGTTCAATACTTTTGCTTCCAACTGATTTTATTTAAACGAGCTCTCAGTAAAACGATAAGGCCCAGGATCAAATAGCAGCTGAGTGCCTCTTTTCAGACGACGCCAGTAAACAAATGTAAATGATTGTTGATACGCTCTCGAGAACCCCATTTCTTTGCAGTTTTTCGGACTTGTTCCTCTCTGAAGGATTTTGAAACAGACACATTCCCGTTTGAAAGATGTCCTCGATTGTTGATGCGCCCCAAAATACCACACACGAACGACCCGGCACCAAGTAAATGGTTTCTGCAGGAGTTTTGCCCTCCTTTTCCAACGATGGTCCGAGATCAGTTCTTCAAGTCCGTTGTCCTGTCATGTTTGGGCTGGTCGATGTGCCTCCCCTCGCGCATGGTGCCACGGCCAACACCAACCCCGTTGCCTCTGAGGTCCCCGTCACCGCCCCCGGCACCTCCCCTTGACCGTCCCCCGCAACGCCCCCGGCTCCAGCGCCTGTCCCGCTTCCCGAGGGCTGGGGTTAAGGTCGGCATGGAACAGAAACAGCGGTCAAACATGTCAAAAGTAAAGGAGCAGGCGCGACGTAATATGCCTGTAGCGACTGCAGCACGTACACAGGTTCAGTTTTCCAAACTGTTCAGGTAAATTCACAGGTTGCCTGCACTGGAAAAACAAACGTGACGTGCGTCGCATCAGTTGGTGTGACCATTTTTGGCCACACCACTTAATTTGGCCTAAATTTACGTCACACCATGTGATCGGACGCAAGCGCCAGGGTATACGGCATTTCACATAGAAGATCGCATCGCAACATGACCACAACTACGGTTACCCAACATTATGCGACCTGTCCAGGCGTCCGTCGCACTACTTGCAAGTGTGACGCACGCCGACGTTTGTTTTTCCTGTCTTTCCGTTTGAAAGATGTCTTCGATTGTTGATGCCCCCAAAACACCACACACGGACGACTCGGCACCAAGTTAATGGTTTCTGCAGGAGTTTTGCCCTCCTACTCCAACCTTTGGTCTGAGATCAGTTCTTCAAGTTCCTTGTCCCGTCATGTTTCTGCACATGACACACCAGTTCCTCTTTCGTTTTTGCCATAGTGAGGCACTTTTTCTTTTCGCCGTTGTTGACTCTGTTGTTTTGTTGTTTTTTCCCTCACATTTTCCGTTTTTTTAGCCCGCCCCTCTGCTTTGAAAAGCTTTGGAGCGGGCTGAATTGTCTGTGTGTGTGTCTGTCCCACTCGAAGGACTTGAGGTGGAGAGTTGAGATTCTATGGAATCCTGGACGCCGAAACGCCTGTTGCAAATCCTGCGAGCCTTCATTTAGGCACTGAAAAAAGTGATTAAAGTTTTGCGTTAATGACAAATAAAAAAATATTTTTGAATAAAATTTTATGTTTTCCTCAGGGGTATCTCATCGAGCTAGGACTCTATGGACCAAAATTTCGTCCGTTCTGCTCTGTCTCCTATCGTTTCGGCGCTAGAGTCCTATCGACGGCCGAAATACCTGAAAACACTATGCTGGATGTCGTGTAATGGGTTTTGCGTAAGTTGTCAAAGCAGAAGGGAGGGCTGTCGTTACGGTGGTTTACCGTTATAAACTTTTAATATTCCCAAAGGGATTGCCCGTACGGGCCGAATGCCCGATAACTTTAAAGCCAAGAAGACGCTTTGAGGCTTTTGACCGAACGCCGCCGGAAGGGCAAAGCAGGCAAGCTCACTGCCGAACGGAGTTGCCAGCGTAGCGAAGCGGAGCTGGCAAATACGTTTGGCGGTATGGCGGGCCTGCTTGTTGACATCTCCTCTATAACTGCCACTTGGCAAAATGGAAGATTCCTTCGGTTCATCCAGTACCGCGAGAAACCGTACCACGAGGCCTGTCCCCATCCCGGCGTCGTCGGCTACTTAAGCCCAGTTTATTATGTGGGGGTGCTGATTCACCCCACTTAAGGAGGTTTACTGTGCGAGCGGAGCACAGTGTGGTGACGCTACCGATACCGTCCTATCTAGGCTGTGGATCCGTGGCAGTGTTACCAGGGCTGACGCGAATGTCTTGGGAGGCTGTGACGCTCTCTCTGTCAGGGACCCATAACATAACAAAACAGCACCTCATAACACTTTGTTAATCGGTGTTTTACCCGATAACTGATAACGCATATCATGACACTTAACAGTTAAAGAATAAACATAAACACTTCTGATAATAAAATAACCGTTACAGATTTAACAGAAAGTAGTTTGATAATTAGTTTAAGTTATATGGTTTTTCGCATCTGTGTGACATCAGAAACGAAATAAACAAAAGTTGCCTGTAACGTTAAGTAATTTGTTATATCTTTAAGAGAATAACAAATTCCGAACTGTTACGTTAAGTAACTTAACACTGAAAATTGGTTGGCGTCTAAAGACGCCAAAATCTTGGCGTCTTAAGACGCCAAAATCTTGGTGTCTTAAGACGCCAAATCTTGGCGTTCTATGACGCCAAATGCGTCCTGAGGACGCCAAATTTTGGTGTTCTCCTAGAGGACGCCAGTATTTGGCGTCCTTGAACGCCAAAATTTGGCGTCTTTTGACACCAACATTTGGCGTTCAGAGAAGAACGCCAACTTTGGCCTCAAAAGACGCCACGCAGCTTTCAATGAACTTTTAATTTAACTTACGACAATGATAAAATTTGTAACTAACTAACTCTAACTTCACTAGACACTAAAAATTTCACTTATATTTCACTTATACTCAAACTAGGTGGGCACTGCTGACAAGGGAACCCCGCGAAGTGTAAATTCCCGATTTTTACGCAGCTTTGGTAAATTGTCGGTCTATGTGAGTAATTGACGGGCACATCCAAACTTGCTGCTCAATTTCATATCTAGGGGTCATTTTGGTCATTTTTCATCGTTTATGACCCTATAAAACAAAAATAAAGTATTTTTCACCATTTGCAAAATGACGTTCAACGGGGTAACTCCACGTCTTGTGACCCTTTGGACCAAAATTTCGTCCATTTGGCCGTATCTTGCACCGTTTTGCCGTTTCCCGAAAACGACACCCAACATGCTCTTTTCAGAGTTTTCGCTAAAAATTTGTGGCTGTAGCGGCCAAACGGTGCAAGATACGGCCTAACGGACGAGATTTTAGATCTAAGGGTCGCAACTCGTCAAGTTACCCCTATTATCGACATCTTGCCAAGGACGAAAATTCTTTATTTTTGTTTACTAAGGTCATCAAGGTTGAAAAAAATGACCAAAATGACCCCTAGATATGGAATTGAGCAGCAAGTTTGGATGTGCCCGTCAATTACTCACAAAGACCGACAATTTAACTTGCATGAAAATCAGCAGTTGACACTTCGCGGGGTTCCCTTGTGAGGTGCACTCAGACCACATTTACGTTAATTTAAAGGTGATGCACTCTCACGTGTAACACGGGGTCTCTCAGCGACAGCAGTCGACACTTCCTACGCGTTGTTCCTCTCAGACGTCGTGGTATTGAATCGAGCATCACGACCTCTGCGAAAGTAAGTTTTCGCGGATTTTCACTAGAATTATCTGAACCTTCAGTCGAATTTTCAGGGGTTTTCCGCCTATCTGGAAATTCGGGTGACAAATCAGAGCGGATTTTTGCTATTTCCTCTATGTTGGGGACAGACACACAGTGGTCAAGAGAAAATGCTGATATTGCATAGAACGCTCGCGGCGTTTCGCCTGGCCGCGAGTCGCCAGTAGTAGGCAGGCCCTCAGAGCAGCGACACCTCTGGCCCTAGCTTGGTAAGTGAAGGGTTATCCAGCCCTTAACCACGGACTTATCACTGTCGTATCACGGTATACCTCTGGGTGTGTCCTGTGACGTAGCAACGTGTCCGCGGTGTCCTACACTTTGGTAGAGGCTCGACTTTTTAGAGTTCAGTTTCCTTGAACGAGGTCCTCATATTTCAAACTTCACTTTGTGTTCTAATGTATCCCTCTGTTGTTATAGAAGCATCATGCCCGGGTGGAAGAATCTGTACTCCTAACTGTAAAGGCGCACTGTACACCGATCACATTTACAAATGCAGTTTAAATACAACGGAAATGTCAAAAAATTGCAGCAAGACTCTTGAGTAAACGTAGTTTTAAATAACAGTCAGAATGAACTTTAAATGCGGTTGAACCCTGCAGTCAGACTACAGTTAGAACGCAGATATTTATAGTTTGTCCGCATTTTGTCGGTAGTTTAACCACAGTTTGAATGCAGTATTTTCGTTTCCGGCACACTTTAACTGCAGTTTGCCGAGTCAGTTTCGAACTGCACTTGAAACTATAGCTGAGAAGTCCAAATATAACTTAAGTTTCGTCATATAGCCAAACTGCAGTGCTCAAAATTTGGTTCGAAAAATATTTCTTCCCTTTGGTCGCCTTTCTCTTTCCTCGCCTTCGTCTTCTTCTTCCTTCGGATTTCGGTCGCTTTACCTTGACGAATGAAACTGGCGCTGACGGGAGTCGAACCCCGGACCCCGGAGTTTGAAGCTCAGAACGATGACCACTGAGCCACTGCGACACCATAGTAATGGTCTCGCAGTAAGTCAATGTCATGCCAAGTGCTCTGGCCCGACGGCTGACAGCCAAACTACAGTTCAGTTTCAGCTAAATTACATTTAATCAACCGTTTTTCTATAGCTGGCGGGCGTTTTCCTTTTCGTAAGATGCTTTAGCAGCTACATTAGGGCAGCAAAATAGTCTTGAGAAGTGCTGTATAATATTCCTGAATTTGAAAAGGCATCCTGGGCACGGTGCACGCGCAGTGGTGCTGGGGAACATTAGGGTGTTCCAAAATGTAGGGTCATGTCTTGAATTTATGGGACTCAACCGTTTTTTGAAAGTTTATTCGATTACGAATCGATTGGTACAAACCCGAGCGTTCTCCGACCTCGGGAACAGGGCGCGGATCACCGATAAAGATTTCGGCCTCGCGGTGCGGTTGCGGTGGTATGCGCGCGCGGGTCGCTGCCGACGCGCCGCTCGGTGGTGCTTGGGCTTCATTTTTACACAATATGTTCGTTAAAGGGTCCTCCTTCGAATGCCGCTTCTCCGACTGCGCTGCGACGCTGCGTTCGGGTAGTAGAGCGAGAAGGCTTCGACGAGGGGCCTAACTACCATGGAGGAGATCGGCGAGTGGTGGAGGGTATTTTTCGCAGTAGAATTCTCGCTAGGGGTCCCCTGTTGTAGGCCCATTCCGCCGTGCCAAGTTTCCGCACCGGCAAACCAACAAAAATCGGCATGCAATCGCGTCTCTTCGCCCTGCACTGACATGACGCTGTTTGAACAGCGCGCGCCTACTGGTGCCGGCTCGGCCGGGTGGACGGTTGGGGGACCCTCCCCGCCGAAGCACACAGTTAATTTAGTTCCGGATGGCGTGAATACGGATATTATGTTAGGTTTCGAGTTTAGAAGGAATTATATCACTTGAAACTCAACTAAATTTAACCCTCCGGCAGTCGTTTACGTGGACGCTGCTTCCCCCTACCGGCCGCCGGCTGAGTTAGCGCGCGCAGTTCAAACAGCGTCAGGTCAGTCCTGGGCTATGAGACGCAATTGCGTGCCGTTTTTTGTAGGTTTGCCGGTGCGGAAACTTGGCACGGCGGAATGGGCCTACAACAGGGGACCCCTAGCGAGAATTCTGGAGCGAAAAATACCCTCCACCACACACCGATCTCCTCCATGGTAGTTAGGCCCCTCGCCGAGGCCTTCTCGCTCTACAGACCGAACGAAGCGTCGCAGCGCAGTCGGACAAGCGGCATTCGAAGACGGACCCTTTAACGAACATATGGTGTAAACATGAACCCCGGGCACCACCGAGCGGCGCGTTAGCAGCGACCCGCGCGCCCATACCACCGCAACCGCACTGCGAGGCCGAAATCTTTATCGGTGATGCGCGCCCTGTTCCCGAGGTCGGAGAACGCTCGGGTTTGTGCCAATCGATTCGTAATCGAATAAACTTTCAAAAAACGGTTGAGTCCCAGAAAACTTTTTTTTTTGGAACACCCTAGGGAACATGCACACCCTTTGGGTATCCCGGGTCGGGGGTATTTCCCTTCGCCGAATTCAGCCCCCGGCTTGCACCTAGCACACGTGTTTGGGGCAGGGCGCGGGGTAATTCCAGGATGTCTCCTACCTGCTGAGTGCGATAAGTTGTGTCCGCTGTCCAGTTTGTTCATTACTGGAGTCAGTGGATGTCCAATTTACATGAAAGACAAGCAAGTACATATAATATCTTCTCGAGAAAGAACTCCAGTGATTGTGCTGATCGACTGCTTTAAGGAGCTGTACTGCGGAATGCAGACCATACAATACTTGTTAATTCTATTTTTTTTACAAATTGTATGCACAATGGACCGGAGTTACAATGTACAAATGAGAGAGCAGTTAGTGATGCTAATTTATCTGCTTTTTAACTACAGCAACAAGTACATATTTAAATAACATTACGCACTGTATTCTCCAGTGTAGGCTTAAATGCATTTATAGTGTTATTTGTTAATACTTCAGAATCATAGTTTTAACTGCAGTTTTGATCAATAGTGGAAATGCAGTTTAAATACAAACGTGAATGCAGTTCACCAACTACAGTTAGGCCAATACAGTTTCGAATGCAGTTTATCTGTACTTATTTCCACCCGGGTGGTGGAGATCCCAGATGCCTACTACATCAACGGCCACTACTTCCCTTCCCCTCAGCCCCTTGGTGGTTGGCAATAATGTCCCAAAGATCCAGGCTAACTACTTTCCTTCAAACCATGCAAAACGGCAGTCTTCTATGAAGTTAAAAATACCAAAAGAAGGTCAGGATAAGTGTGAGTATCGACTTTATTGCAATTATTTGCTGATGGTATCAAAATTATTTGGTTTGTATTAATTTTCTTTTATCTTTTCGCAGGTTTGCAGGCTTACACACTATGGTTATACGTAAGAAATGATAAAAAAATATAATGTTATTTGTTCTATAATGTTAACACAGTTTCATTGTAAAAGCATTGTAAATAAAAGAAAAAGTAATATTAGATATACAAAAATTCCCTTACAATTATTACAAATTTAATGACGAGCAATAAATTTGAAACAAGTTGTGAAATTACATTTAAGTGTAATGAAATTCTCATAATATTGCAAGGTTCGGTACTGAAAGAAAGAGACGAGAAGTAATGCTGAGACCAGGGATTTATTGAGGACTTAGGTACAGGGAAGCGTCTGACTGGCTCGAGGGCACAGGGAAGACTGAAGCGCGTTGGTCTGGTTGTTGTGGCATTACTAAGGACAGCACTGCGAGAGCCTTGTGTGAGACTAGACTTACTCTAGGCGGACAGCCATGAGAATGACAGCAGCGCGTTCACTACTGGTTTAAGGTCCTAACGTTACAACTACTCCTCCTTTTCTTTTAGAAGGACAAAGAACACCCAAAAAAACTAGACATGGCTCAACGCAGCAAGAAGTTACGATGTACCACCCCATTTAGCAATGGGCCAAGGGAAAAATCTTTTCAAGGGTAAGGAAAAACCTTGACCAGTGGTCATCAGAAACAAATTAGCAAAAATCTCATGCCGCTTGAGATGGCTCCGGATGGCTCGACCGGGGCGACGCTATGAGACGGACACCTCCTTCATCGGGGCCGGACCTCTGTAGAAGCGCCACCTCCGGGACGATGGCACAAGAGAAACGGACACCTCCTTCGTCGGGGCCGGACTCCTCTCTTGAAGTGCTTCACGTCACTGAAGTCGGTGGGGCTGGCTAGGCCACTAATGTAGAGCAGGACAGCTGACCAGGAACGGGACAGGAAGGAGAAGGCCAGGGACAGGATAGGGACCTTACAGGGACAGGGCTCGGAGCTGGGAACAGTGAACTGGCACAGGAAAGTAAAGTGCATCACAAGATGAGATGCTGCGAGGGAAAAGGTTAGGTTCCTGTGGAGCAAAGGGTTAGCTGTTTTGCCCATCTGAGATCTCTCTAAATCGCATGACAGTGACTGACAACAGACATCTGGCAAGGCACAGCAAAACTGAAACCGAACTGAGTGTGACATTAATTGTTTAATGACACCTCTCACCAAAACAGTACTTAACTTGCAAAGTTGTTGTGCCAGGACCAGGGATGCTAAAGTTACGTCGTCTGCTAGCAGGGTAGGTCAGGAACAGGGTTGCCAACTGCTTTTCTCTCTTCCTCTCTCCTCTTGCAGCTTGAAAAGAAGCGGCAGGGAAAGGACAGGAGACCGAAAAGGAAATTTGGAAAATTTAATTATTTTTTTTAATCATTTGAAACTATTGTGGACGCCACATAGGTAACATTTGATAAGTGTACGGCATGTAAGGAGCCGGCATAGGCTGCATGGCCGGCATTTGCATGGGCATTTGCATCTGCACTGGCGTGGAAGACGCCTGCCTCAAAGAGGAGCGAGTTGAAGTTACACCGCAGTTGCAGAGAATCGCAATTGCAATTGCTATTGCAAATCGCAATTGCAGTTGCTGAAATCGCAGTTCTAGATGCAAAGGACCCGCGGCGAGACTAGTGCCTCTGCCGATGAAAAATTTCAATGTAGGGTAAAATTGGTAAAATGGCACTTCCCCGAAGCGTTGTAACTTGTTTGTAAAACCATTAAAATTAAAATAAAACAAGGCCTCTTACCATGCTCCTACTTTCATCTCAGAAAACACAATACTCACATACATGAAACTAACACAATACTAAACAGGAAATGCTGGTATCTAATTCAACATTAACCTTTTTTCATGTTTTTCATGTTTTGACCGTGGGTGCTGACTGATGGCAGCACTTGTTCACCAAAAAGGATGATTATGGACCTCGAGGAAAAACCTTCAAAATTTTTGTTTAGAGTTCTCAAAGTAATATCATTAAACATGTAAAAATTTCATTGTTAAAATTAACAGCAAGGTTCCTAGTTTAAATTAGTATTACTTTCATATTTGTAGTTGTTGGGCCTCCTGTAATAAAAATAGCATCTAAAGAGCTGAGCTAGGAACCAGCAAAATTTGTGAAGAGTTCTCAAAATAATACTACTAAACTTGAAAAAGAGTTTATTCTTCAACCAAGGCCAGTATTTTTTACCGAAGAATGGTTTAAGTTTTATATCTGCAGGTATTCTGTGTTCTGAGATGAAAGTGGAAACATCTGAAAGCATTACATTGAACTGAGAACAATACTCACTCGTTCTGTCTACCACCGAGTAGGAGAATGTAGGTGGTAAAGAACATAGTAATAGGGTAATAGGTTGGTGCGGGTAAATGGAGATGAAAGAAGAAAACAAAAAGCTTTCATTACCAGAAGAACCTCTTATAATTGTAGCAAGTAAACATAAATTTAGAGTAGAGTGGACAGTGACACTATTTGGCAAATACGTCTTCTCGCTCTTGAACCAGCAACTCCCGGAGCCTGACACTGTCTCTTCGCCCTGAGAAAGAGAAATGACAATCGTTACGTGGAAAGGAAATATAGCAGCCATACCCCATGTAACTTGGAAGCACTTATAGTCATATTCCATGTAGGTCTGGCTGCTATAACAGGAAGAAAGTTATCTTTGCTTACTCTGTATTCGCTGTTACCATACCTTTCAGCTCAATTTTTCGGCCGTTCAGGA
This sequence comes from Frankliniella intonsa, assembly GCA_033675135.1. NCBI lineage: Eukaryota > Metazoa > Arthropoda > Insecta > Thysanoptera > Thripidae > Frankliniella > Frankliniella intonsa. Next base: position 63,491 of record JAWJED010000026.1, on the reverse strand, counting down.
GATCCCACCGTTTCATATTTTCATCTATCAGTACAAGATTCTCCAGTTTGATGTTATCTGCTAATTCCACATTTCAAATGTTTTAGTTTTTAGACTCTGTGGTATTTGATGCTTTTCCAGCCACATGGCAATATCATTCCGCGTGGCTTCGAGGGCTTTCTGCGTAATTTCCAAGGAATTCCTGTAGGCACAATGAGAGCAATCAACAGAGTCATTCCAAACTGAGAGATTCCATGTCAATGGTACACTCCCAAAAAAAAGTTGTCTCCAAAATCGACCATACTTTTTTTGTTGGCTCTCAGCACAAGAGTCTTCCCTGTAAGTGGCAGGTCTGTAGGTGCGTCCATTCCGAAGATTTAAAATACTAACATTTTGGCAATGTGTAGAAATGAGTTAAAGGTAAAAGTAGGGAAGGAGTCATGGTAGCGACTTGCCACTTGGTATGCAGCCTGTTTGGTGATAATAGAAGACCATTTTTTTTTTAGGCCCTCGTTAGGGGTGCCTATTGCTCACGCCAGTGAGTTTTTTAGGCCCCCGTTAGGGGTGCCTATTGCTTTCGCCAGAAAGTTTTTTTTTTTTTTTCTTGACGATGGCCCCTTATGGCCGCAGCCGATTGTGTCTATACGATTCCCATCAAATTTGAATGAAAAATACTACGAAAAATTAGGAATTTTTTGAATTAGATCTAATGTCAAACTGTCTATACGTTTTTGCATAAAATTAGTTTGCATTCGCTGTTTCTATGGTAATTACGAGCGGAGCAGCAAGGCCGAGCCGGGTCGGGGAAAGCTTGACCAATAAAATTATTTCGCGGTTTTTCCCGACCAATGAAAAAGATCACTTGTTGCTTTGTACCTCGATGTCCAAAAGTTTTCCCTTGGGAGTGGTCACGTCAGAATCGCAGCAGTTTCGCGCCGTGCAAAAGGATTCCCCAGCAGGTTAGTTTCAAACGCGACCACTAGCTGCCAGCCGCGGCGCTCGATTGTTGGCTGGGACTGTAATTCCGCCTTCCAATAATTTTATTTGAAAGTGGGCGGGGCTACTAACAATACCGCCAACCTAAGATTCAGACCTAAGTTCATGTTTTCAGAAAATGGTTAAAATTAGTTCGCCTATGTGTCCGTATGTATGTGCGTAAAGGCTTTTATAATTGTTTGCAAAACGCCTGCAGCATCCTTTTACTTCATTTCCTGATTTAAAACTGTTCAAGTATATTAAGTAGCGAAGTGGACGCGTGAGCCGCCGAGCCACCGGCCTTCTTTTGTTTAGTGGAAGTCCCAGCCACGTCCCCCGCCGCGGTCGGGAGCTGATGCGTCCACCTCGCGACTTTAAATCATTGTTTAAAGTTATCGAAACGTGGACAAGGCGAACTGAAAGGGTAAAAATTAGTTTTATATCTGCGGAAACTGTTTTGCAAAGTTTGACTTCAATATGGCGAGAAGGAAGAAAACTGATTCGTGAAATGGTGTACATCTGCGTGTATCTTTACGTAAACCATTTTACAAATCACTTTTGTTCCTACTCAACGAACCTACGTGAAACTTTGCAAAACGATTTCCGCAGGTCCAGAACTGATATTTACACATTCATTTGGACTGTATAACATTTCGTTCTCCTAATATAAAAAGTTAAAGTCGCGAGGTGGACGCGTGAGCCACCGAGTCGCCGGCCTTCTTTTGTCGAGTGGACATCAACGAGCGTTGTTGTTGATAGCTTGCCCGCTAGGCATTTTTTGTGGCAGACGTGTGGCGGATAAAATTCATGATTTGGTTCTCACAAATAGTTTACACTAAATATTTTTAAATTCTTTCTCATTTTATGATAAGTGTTAAAACCTAGGGGGCCGTTTAACGCGTTAGCGTTAGAATTTTTAGGCCCCCGTTAGGGGTGCCTATTGCTCACGCCAGTGAGTTTTTAGGCCCCCGTTAGGGGTGCCTATTGCACACGCCAGTGAGTTTTTTATTCTTGACGATTGCCCCTTATGGCCGCAGCCGTTTGTGTCTATACGATTCGCATCAAATTTGAACGAAAAATACTACGAAAAATTAGGAATTTTTTGAAATAGGTCTAATGCCAAACTGTTCGGCCAAATTTGCATAAAAATAGTTTGCATTCGCTGTTTCTATGGTAATTACGAGCGGAGCAGCAAGGCCGAGCCGGGTCGGGGGAATCTTGACCAATAAAAGTATTTCGCGGTTTTTCCCGACCAATGAGAAAGATCACTTGTTGCTTTGTACCTCGATGTCCAAAAGTTTCTAGGCGGGAGTGGTCACGTCAGAATCGCAGCAGTTTCGCGCCGTGCAAAAGGATGCACCACCAGGACAGTTTTGAACGCGACCACTAGCTGCCGGCCGCGGCTCCTGATTGTTGGCAGGGACTGTAATTCCGCCTTCCAATAATTTTATTTGAAAGTGGGCGGGGCTTCTAACAATACCGCCAACCTAAGATTCAGACCTAAGTTCATGTTTTCAGTAAATGGTTTAAATTAGATCGCCTATGTGCCCGTATGTTTGTGCGTAAAGGCTTTTATAATTGTTTGCTAAACGCCTGCAGCATCCTTTTACTTCATTTCCTGATTTAAAACTGTTGAAGTACATTAAGGGTGCGGTCCACTAGCATGCTCCGAACGCTCCAAGCGCTACACTCGCTACGCGCTCCCAAACGTGGTCCACTCGCGCTCCCGGCGCTCCAACTCATCCCAGCGCTTTATTTAGACGTTTTGACTTTTGAACCTGAACTCCATTTGGCGCCACGCTCCAACTGACCCCTCGATGGTCGAGGGGGTAGTTGGAGCGCGGCGGGAGCGCAAGAAATTACGAAGGCCGGCAGCGCTCCGGAGCGGCTAGTGGACCATGGTGGAGCGCGCTCCAAGCGCTCCGGAGCGCTTGGAGCGCGCTAGTGGACCGCACCCTAAGTAATGAAATGGACGCGTGAGCCGCCGAGCCACCAGCCTTCTTTTGTTTAGTGGAAGTCCCAGCCACGTCCCCCGCCGCGGTCGGGAGCTGATGCGTCCACCTCGCGACTTTAAATCATTGTTTAAAGTTATCGAAACGTGGACAAGGCGAACTGAATGGGTAAAAATTAGTTTTTTATCTGCGGAAACTGTTTTGCAAAGTTTGACTTCAATATGGCGAGAAGGACCAAAACTGATTCCTGAAATGGTGTACATTTGCGTGTATCTTTACGTAAACCATTTTACAAATCACTTTTGTTCCTACTCAACGAACCTACGTGAAACTTTGCAAAACGATTTCCGCAGGTTCAGAACTGATATTTACACATTCATTTTGACTGTATAACATTTCGTTCTCCTAATATAAAAAGTTAAAGTCGCGAGGTGGACGCGTGAGCTGCCGGCCTTCTTTTGTCGAGTGGACATCAAGCGAGCGTTGTTGATAGCTGGCCCACTGGGCGACATTTAATGTTGCAGGGGTGTGGCGGATAAAATTCATGATTTGGTTCTCACAAATAGTTTACACTAAATATTTTTAAATTCTTTCTCATTTTATGATAAGTGTTAAAACCTAGGGGGCCGTTTAACGCGTTAGCGTTAGAATTTTTTTTATTCTTGACGATGGCCCCTTATGGCCGCAGCCGGTTGTGTCTATACGATTCGCATCAAATTTGAATGAAAAATACTACGAAAAATTAGGATTTTTTGGAATTAGGTCTAATGTCAAACTGTTCGGCCAAATTTGAATAAAATTAGTTTGCATTCGCTGTTTCTATGGTAATTACGAGCGGAGCAGCAAGGCCGAGCCGGGTCGGGGAAAGCTTGACCAATAAAATTATTTCGCGGTTTTTCCCGACCAATGAAAAAGATCACTTGTTGCTTTGTACCTGGAAGGGAATACTGTTCAAAGAACTTCTCAATATTCAGTCTGTCTTTATTCAGAATCCTGGCTTCAGGACTGTAGGTTGTGATTTCTATCATTAAGTCCAGTTAACAATAAACTACGATCCGTAAGTCCACGGGCCTTATTGCTTTGAGCGGTTTTACCTGCATTCCACAGTACAGAGTAATTATTACTTTGCAGTTGAAACTACAGATCCTTCCGCCCGGGTTGTACCTCGATGTCCAAAAGTTTTTCCTCGGGAGTGGTCACGTCAGAATCGCAGCAGTTTCGCGCCGTGCATAAGGATGCATCATCAGGATAGTTTCAAACGCGACCACTAGCTGACGGCTGCAGCTCCTGATTGTTGGCTGGGACTGTAATTCCACCTTCCAACAATTTTATTTAGAAGTGGGCGGGGCTTCTAACAATACCACCAACCTAAGATTTAATTTTAAGTTCATGTTTTCAGTAAAAGGTTTAAATTATTTCGCCCATGTGTCCGTATGTTAGTGCGTGAAGGCTTGTATAGTTGTTTGCTAAACGCCTGCAGCATCCTTTCACTTTATTTCCAAATTAAAAACTGTTCACGTATATTTAGTCGTAAGGTGGACGCGTGAGCCGCCGAGCCCCGGCTTTCTTTTGTCGAGTGGAAGTCCCAGCCACGCCCCCCGCCGCCGCGGTCGGGAGCTGAGGCGTCCACCTCGCGACTTTAAATCATTGTTTAAAATTATCGAAACGTTGACAAGGCGAACTGAATGGGTAAAAGTTAGTTTTATACCTGCGGGAACTGTTTTGCAAAGTTTGACTTCAATATAGCGAGAAGGAACAAAACTGATTCGTGAAATGGTGTACATCTACGTGTATCTTTACGTAAATTATTTTAAGAATCACTTTTGTTCCTTCTCAACGAACGTACGTGAAACTTTGCAAAACGATTTCCGCAGGTCCAGAACTGATATTTCCACATTCATTTCGACTGTCTAACATTTCGTTCTCCTAATATAAAGAGTTAAAGTCGCGAGGTGGACGCGTCAGCCGCCGGCCTTCTTTTGTCGAGTGGACATCAAGCCGGCGTTGTTAATAGCTGGCCCGCGAGGCGAAATTTTTTATGGCAGATGTGTGGCGGATAAAATTCATGACTTGGTTCTCGCAAATAGTATACACTAAATGTTTTTAAATTCTCTCTCATTTTATGATAAGTGTTAAAACCTAGGGGGCCGTTTAACGCGTTAGCGTTAGAATTTTTATTTCTTCTTGACGATGGCCCCTTATGGCCGCAGCCGTTTGTGTCTATACGATTCGCATCAAATTTAAATGAAAAATACTAGAAAAAATTAGGAATTTTTTGAAATAGGCCTGAAGTCAAACTGTTCGGCCAAATTTGCATAAAATTAGTTTGCATTCGCTGTTTCTATGGTAATTACGAGCGGAGCAGCAAGGTCGAGCCGGGTCGGGGAAGGCTCTGACCAATAAAATTATTTCGCGGTTTTTCCCGACCAATTAAAAAGATCACTTGTTGCTTTGTACCTCGATGTCCAAAAGTTTTCCCTTGGGAGTGGTCACGTCAGAATCGCAGCAGTTTCGCGCCGTGCAAAAGAATGCACTACCAGGACAGTTTTGAACGCGACCACTAGCTGCCGGCAGCGGCTCCTGATTGTTGGCAGGGACTGTAATACCGCCTTCCAGTAATTTTATTTGAAAGTGGGCGGGGCTTCTAACAATACCGCCAACCTAAGATTCAGACTTAAGTTCATGTTTTCAGTAGATGGTTTAAATTAGTGCGCCTATGTGTCCGTATGTTTGTGCGTAAAGGCTTTTATAATTGTTTGCTAAACGCCTGCAACATTCTTTGACTTCTTTTCCAAATTTAATTTCTTTTAAAGAATATTTAACGTTTCATTCAGTGGCCAGCAGATGAGCGTTGTTGATAGCCGGCCCGCTGGGCGACATTTTGTGTGGCAGATCTGTGGCTCACGAATATCACTAGCGAAAGGATAATCCTTATAGGATGGGCTGAGTCGGTAATTTTTTTTATTTTTGGAAAAGTGGCTTAACAGTTTTAAAGATTGTGTTGCGTTTACATTTTAACTATGAGGTATTTTACGAAAGTGAAGAAGAAGAGGAATATCGTCTGCTTCCGGACCATCACAAAGCTTTGACCATTGAGGACTGGCCTCTCCCTTGGCCATGCTCTGATTGGACGAGGCTTTGTGATGGTCCGGGAGCAGACGATATTCGTCTTTTTAGCCCGCCCTTCTGCTTTGAAAAAGCTTCAGAGCGGGCTTATGCAATCAATCTGGTGTCTGTCTGTTTGTCTGTTTGTTTGTCTGTCTGTCTGTCTGTTCCACTCGAAGGAGTTGAGCTAGAGAGTTGAAATTTTTAGGGTATCTTAAGGGTCACTCCTGGACACCGAAACGCCTGGTTCACTTTTGTAAAATACCTCATTGACCACAAGTTGTAGACAGCGATCTCTTTGGATGTGGATCTGCTTATACCTTATAATTAAGCATAAGAAGAAATGAGATAATCTCAACATATTAGTGGTAAATTTCTTTTATTGAAATGTCTTATTTTTGATGAATACTGTATGATTGGATGCAGCACAATAGCCGTAATTAATAGAAGATGCAAAGACGCTTTGGGAAGTGAGGAAGATTTTGGTGGTTTATTAGTACTACTCTTAGGTGACATTAAACAACTTCCAACTGTTAAAGATTTTACTGAAAAACGCAGAGTAAACATACTGCCTATAAGGTTTAGAAAGTGAACTATTTTTGGCCAAAGGCTGTAAGATAATGCTAAGGTCAAATACTTGGTATTACTAAGCATAAGAATAATAAAAGAAAACAATTAGTATCATATATATCTATACACATATATATCTATACACAAACTTAAAAAGAAACATAGAATTATATTAACAGTACTTATTAATTAGGGTGAACAATGTTGTCAGTTGGAGAGATGGTGGAGTGACAGTAGTAGACTTTCTACGTTCTTCATATTTTACCTTTCTTGCTTCTGATGTTGGAGTTTTATAAATGTTAAATGCAGTTAAGTCTATTACTTCTCCTACTTTTGATTTTAGATTGAGGGGGAATTTGACAGCTACTCGACAAATAGGTAAATCGAATCTTGCCAGAACATACAGAGCCATGAGGTCTCTGAAGATTGTGGTTTTCTGTAATTTTTTGCTGACATCCAAGTTGAAGTTTACCTGTAGACATAGAAACGAACTCAGTATGTAGGGTCAATTTTTTGTGTGTTTTTGTTATGTGAGGAATATGTAGAAATAATAAATCATTTACCTGGACAAACTGAACTGTAGGATTTTTCTTGTAATTAATTGTAGCAACATTAGCCATTGTAGTTATTTCAATGTTATTGAAATTTTCCAATGTTACATTTGTTTGAGTCATCTTGCAAGTACAATGGATGAATATATCAATGTCACCGTGACTATTAGTATGGTTTGCTAAATAAGTAGCATGGCCGCCTGCATTAGACAAAATTGAAAAATTAAATATGTTTCATTATCGAAGGAGAACACATGAAGTCAAAATAATGTCACAGTGGTGCACCTTTGACCATTTGTTATAGCGTAGTGCATCTAGCGATGATGTGATATTGACCGTCAAGGAACATAGTTTAATAGTTGTTGCATCTATTTGCAACTTACTTTTTCTGTACATTGTAGAAATTTGTTTTATTTACCTGCTATGAAGAATTGGTGTGATCCTGAACATCCTGTGCACTTGTATTTTTCAAAAATTTTAAGACTTCTCTTCACAAGCATTGGTCTCACATATTTTCCACTGAAATCGTGACTTTTAGCAATCCTTAGGGTGGATCCACATTTAATTATATGAGCTAATTTATTGGATAGCTCCGCTGGCGGTGGTGGGTATAGCGAATTGTAGTTTTGTGGATCCATTTTCTAGTTAAAATCACACTAATAACACACGGAATGCACTGATGGCAAGCTGGCTGACGCTGTCGGGGAATGCAGTTTGCATTGTTGCGAGCGAACGTTTGTAAGTTGGCGGTGTTCAGTTGTGCCAACTTCGAAAGCCGATGTATGTGTTTTCATGTATGTAAATATTGTAAGTTCATATAAAATTTCAACAAAATAATATTTTAATAGAACTATACTGCCTATAAAAACTGTAAATTTAATTAATCTTTATAAGAGGTATATGTCGCGTTGTTTGTTGGTATCACTTGGTGGAATTGGCGCGCAGCGACGTCAAAACGACAGCGACTTCGCAACGGCTCAACGGGTAGAGGGTTTACCGGCTTTTTTTCTCTGCTGTTGTATTTTGTTGTTGTGTGAAAAGGAAGTTTTTGAAAGTGAGTATTATTATCATATCGATAAGTTTTTTATTAATTTTTCTCGTAATCGTATGCTCAGATCGGTAGGATTATATCAGTGTAACTGCATTGGAGGTTAGCGTCCCTTTTACATGTAACTGATTTGTCATGTGTATATCTAGATATTTTGTCAAAATTAATATGTTATTGCAAGTTTTTTTTATTAATTTTAGTGGTTATATGTTTCTTATCAAGATCATTTATAAATATATGTAGTTAGGTATAGCTTTGCATAGAGGTTATACTACTCCTTTAAAATGACGCGGGGCATAGTTGCAGTCTTAGTAAACATGCCATCAATACTAAACGCTTTTTTTTTTTTTTTTTTTTTTTATTGTCTTGTTTGTTTTAATCTTATATTTGAAATATCTTCTTTTTGCAGATGTCTTCTGAAGAATTTCAAGTTGGGTTTAGTTCTTTGGAGCGAGGCAATATGTATCCCATTATTAGCGTGGAGAGGACTGAAACGAAATTCAATGGGAAAGTTAATAAGGGAATGAAGATGACCATATTGGATGATGATGTGGAACTTGTAACTTACTTGCCTTCTAAGCTTACTGCTTCCATATCTGATGATATCTTTGCCAAAATCAATTCTTGTGGCCAAACTGACCAGAAATACTGTGTCTGTTATTATGGAAAGATGCAAAAGGCAATGATTTGCGAATTCTTCGGTCGAGTCCATGCGCCTGGAGAGGGTAAGCATTTTAATAAGCATGTAATTGATAGTTTCTCTGTCCACAATGATGTTGATGTCATTCCTACATGTGGTGTGTTGGAATATATTGTGGGCTACCTTTCAAAATTAAACTTATAGTTGATCCTTTATAATATCAGGGCGGAATGAAAAGTTATTCAATGACCTTGGCAAGATTATGTTGAAATATAACACGACGCGTCCTAAGAACAAAGTCCGATCTGTTTTCGCGACGCTCAACAAGGTCCGATCTTTTTGGGTAACTTTCAACAAAGTCCGATCTGCTTTTCCACGCGCTGTGCAGCGCTGTTTTATTTTATTTATAAGTCCGCAATTATTGGCGGTAGAAGAAAATTGACGGTTGCTATGTATTGATGAAAGATTGACTAACAACACAGACAAAAAATAACAGGAAATAATACAGGCACAAACTCAACAGAGAGGTCTAAAGTTGCTTCTCCCGAGCGCGTCAAAAAGCAGATCGGACTTTGTTGAGCGTTGCCAAAAAAGATCGGACCTTGTTGAACGTCGCGAAAACAGATCGGACTTTGTTCTTAGGGCGCGTCGAACAGTCCAACAAAACGTAAAGCAGAAGAGGAAGGTGATGAAAGTACCTGTTCGAAAATGAAGAAAGATGAATGATTGGTGAATTGTGATGACATGTGTGATATCTAATATGTGATGTGGTGTTGCGTAATTCATTAAAATTGTAATTAATGCAATGTATGATTTAAGTTTGTTCTACTAGTCTGTAGATATTATGCTGTTCCTATTTATTGTTCTAGTTGTTGGTCTGTCATTTTATTGCATCTTGTTTGCAAACCTTAAAGACCTGTTATCTTAAAGATAAATGATTGGTGAATTGTGATGACATGTGTGATATTTCATGATATGTGATGTGCTGATGCTTAATTTATTAAAATTATAATTAATGTAATGTATGATATTACTTTGTTCTACTAGTCTATGTAGATATTATGTTGTTTCTATTTATTGTTCTACTTGTTCCCATGTCATCTTAGTTCGTCCTTTCTGTAATCCTGTATGTACGATAGTTCTATTTATTCTTCTACTTGCTGCCATGTCATCTTAGTGCATCTTGTTTGCATGTTTTTTTAAAATAAATTAATGTTCACAAGTTTTAATCTTTATTTTATTTCACTGCTCCATGTTCTGCAAACATTATTCACATATACATGATTTAATTTTGGAAATGATACAAATATAATGTTGAGAGTATTTACAGTAATTACAGTTTTCATGGTATTGAATCTAAGAATATTATTTCTTCTTTGCTGAAGTGATATAACTTGAGTTCTTGACTGGTAATTCCTGAAACCATACATTTACGTTTTACTGCATCATATCTAAGAGTTAAAAAGGGTTTACTTGAAGTTTACATTACCTCATTGATTTTAAAACTTGGCTGCTAATCTGTTGATGAAATCTTCCCTCATCTGAAGAGTTCGTAGTATCGTCTCAGACGGCTCAAGTCTTTTGTACTGAAAAGACTTAATGACGAGATCTTTCAGGGATCTGACTCTTGAGAAAGCAACATATGTTAAACCTAAAGAAAAGTCGTGTGAGCCAATGTCTATCACTGCCTGCAAAGAGATTGATATGTTAGGTTTTGTAATAAATAACATTTATCTCATTGCTTATAATTCTTGTTATTTTACCTTAGTCAAAGTCATTCCCTGTGATTTATGGATGCAGCATGCATAGCATAAAGTAATAGGGAACTGATATCTTGTGCAGTTCACTCCATTAGAATTAGTCCATGACCTTAATATACGTTTAATTGGGACTAAACGAGTTCCTGGTATAATACTTGGTCCATCATAAGATGGGAATTCACATAATATGACAGAAGGTGTATTTTTGTCTGGTGAAAACAAGATGTCATGAACTGTTCCTATAGTTCTATATTGTGGTAGTAAAGAATGAGCTGCTCATTGATGCAAAATTAATTTTGTGTTTTCTTTCTCTTGTTTATTAAAATATACAGTAAACATTCCAAGTGATTCTACAGCTACAACAACACTTTTATGCATACTAGATCATCAGTTGTCACTGTTCTTACATTCTCCATACATTTACTTAATTTCATTATGAACACATTGCTGTAATAATAAACATGTTGCCATCTCTTCATGCAAAGAATGGCAACTGAACATGTTAAGATTTTGTAATAAGTAAATTTAAAAATTCGTTTCTAAGTTCCAGAGTATTAAGTGTACTTTGTGTAGGCACAAGTCTATTGAACACAAAAGGCTTAATTAGAATATCCTTTAAATGCCTTACTCTTGAGAATGCAACGTATGACAATCCAAGAGAAAAATCATGCTTGCCGATGTTGATAACAGCCTGAAACAGGAAATTGCATATATTTTAACACATCATTAGTTATTGACTGAATATCATTCTGTGATTACTTACTTTTTCTAAGGTCATGCCTTGTGACTTATGTATGCTGCACGCATAGCATAATGTTATAGGGAACTGGTATCGTGTGCAGAAAATTCCATTATGATTTGTCCATCCTTGTAACAATTGTTTAATTGGAACTAATTTTGTTCCTGGAATTATACTAGGTCCAGTGTATGCTGGAAACTCACACAATATCACTGATGGGCTATCTGATTCAGGACCCGGTCAAAAATTCACATGGACGTTCACATGGTCATGTGATGGAATTCTCCAATGTGACAAACATGCAGTCACATGCAAATTTTGCATGTGAACACATGACTCGATCACATGAAGGTTTCACATGTGATGACACGCACCATGTGATCGAGTCATGTATAGTTCGTATGTGATTGCGTCATGTGTAGTCCGCATGTGATCGCGCCATGTGTAGCTCGCATGTGAAAGAGCCATGTGAAGCATGCATTTGACTGTGTACATGGGGTAACTCCTATGTGAAACGTCTATGTGTAGCTCGTATGTGTGCTCTTGCATAATGCAACCCGGAGCCACGAGTACATGAGGAAGGGCAAAGGATGCCTAGCACCATCCTGCAGTACCAGCACAGCGGGGCGGGTCATCCTTGCTGGCCGAGCCGGTGCGGAGGCAAGAGCACGCGTGCCCCGGGGAATAACGAATGGGTTGCCTGCCTCACGGGCGCGGCACTCATGCCGCCTCTTTAGCGTCAACCCCGCGGCAAAAAGCGGACTAAGTATAACGCTAAGAATTTCAAATGTGGTAACAAGCGAAACGATGTATGTGTAAAATCATTTCTTATGTGAATATCAAAATGTGTCATACATGGAATATGTGACAAAAATTAACAGTCCTGTTGCACACGCATCGATGACGACATATGTGGTGCTTCATGTGACTTTAAGTGTGGCCTCACATGAACTAACACATGGGGTAGAAATCTGCACACAAGCTGTCATATGTTGTCGAAATATTCACATATGTCGACTCATGTGAAATAAATCTTCTCATGTGAAATCACATGTGATGAAAAGTGTATCATGTGATATCACATGATCCATCATGGGAGACCACATGGGTGTACACATGACATTGCATGTGAATTTTTGACCGGGGAGCATACAGTATATCATGAACAGTACCCATAGTCCCATTACATAAATTGTGCTCTATCCACAAATTTGATCTTAACATAATTTTACATCCAATAGCCAACAGTAATTCTTTCTCTAGGCCCATGGCATTATCTGATGATTCTTTCTTTGCGTCAGCACAATTATGTTTTGCTGGTACTCTTAACACTGGCATATTGTTTCCTGTTAATGGATCCTTCAGTTTAGCTAGTTCATCTGTGTTGTATTGTTTGACCTCTTCTTTGGTGGCAAACAAATTTAGAGCATCATTGAAACTATTTTGTTCTTCATCATTTACATGTTGTGGAAATCTAGATGATAATTGTCTATAATCATCTGGTGAAATTTTTAGATCACTTAAATTGTCAATAACATTTAGAAAAGTTTTATCTTCAGCCTGTCTATGGGACTTCTCCAATATGTATACTTTCTGAAAATTATCTATTAAAACTTTGCCTTCTTTGCTGAGAAGTGACGTTTGTCTCTTGGAATAGAAGGAATAATCCTTCACAGGTGGAAGTTGTTTTATATCTCCAAATAATAGAACAATAAGACCTCCAAAGTCTTCATTACATCCAAGAGCATCTTTACATCTTCTGTTTATCATAGCTAAAGTAGTACATCCTATCATTGAAAATTCATCTAATATAAGACACTTCACTTCTGACAAAGTATTTGATAGATCTCTGGCCCGTTCTCCTGTTAGTGATGAAAATGTCTTAAATGTTCTTGGAAGTTTAAATATTGAATGGAGTGTTCTGCCATTAACTAATACTGCAGACACACCTGTAGGAGTAGCAAGTAGGCAAGAATTGTTTCCCAATTCATTTTGAAATTCATGTTTAAGATGTTTGATAATGAGGCTTTTTCCTGTTCCTGGAAAAAAAGGAAAGGGGGAAAAAAAAAATTACAATTCTCAAAAGATGTAAATATTTTAGTAACTCTGTAAAATTTGTAATTTACCTGCTTTTCCCCGAACTATTATTCTTTTGATAGAATCAATATTTTGATTTGTATTGCCATTTTTAATATTTTGAATTTCTTCTTTCACAATATCTACAATACTCTGCTGCTGATGAGACAGCTGTACATTTGGTATATTATCATTCTGTGCAGATTGTTGTGATTCTGTTTTTTTTTTCCTTTTCTATATAATTCTCAAAGTCAATAATTGTACCAAGCTCTTTGTATTAATCAAATGATTCATTCTAATTGTAATTTCTGTCCATTTCTCGATTACCAAGGTTAATTGACGGTATCTTGGATTTTGGACCTAATCTAGATGATAGAAGTTCTTCCAGTACATTTCTCTCTTCATCATCACTAGATTCACTATCTGAAGTTTCATAATCAGTGTTATCATCGTTATTCACATGATTTTGAATTCTATTAGCTGCATTAACAGTATCTTCTAAATTGTTTCTCTCAAAGATTTCTTGCCATGTTTCATTTTCATTTTTAAGATGTGATTCATCTTTCCATGAAATATGAAGAATGATTTTCTGTCGATAATACAATTCGTTTTCAGTTTCTTCATTAGTTAGTTTCAGTTTTGGAAACACTCTCACAATATTCTCTTTTTTGACTTTTGACAATGTGCTCACATTGTAATTCTTTGCAAAATTCCATAGAGATATATCAGCAAGTCTATTTGGACGATCTCTGTATTTTTCTATTACACTCTTTCCATGTTTCTCATTTTCAAAAGCGTCATCTTCATCTGTTAATTTTATCCACTTCTTGTCAGATAAATTCAGAATTACAAACTGACGTCCACCAGCTGAATGTAATTTTAATCGCAATAGTGAATGACAGACCTCCTGTGCAGAAATATCTCTTTCTGCACATGACTTCATAAATACTTTGTGAATTAGCTTTTTTGCAGCTAAATCTCCGTCCAGAGATTCTGATAGACTGTTAAAAATTTCCTGAAGAGATTGTGACTGTACTTCACACTTGGATATATACTTTGATAAATATGAAAGTAAAGCTTGCTTTGAAATAACAGGAGCTATGTCCATGTTTGCACGCCATAACTGAATTAAAAAGGCATTGAATTTGTTGAGATTTGGATCATTCCTTCTTGGTTTAAATTCATATTCATTCTTATCATTTTTCATGAGAGAGGCATTTTCTTGCATTTCCCTAGGGAACTTAAACCTGCATTCTTTTACTTTGGTTTTCTTGTTTACACGATGACAGTAGTCACCTGAGCAGACATGTCGTTGAACCATGTGAAGAAGTTGTGCTAGATCTTCCTCAAAAATTTCTACATTCTGATAACTTATGCGACACGGATGTATATCTCCTTTTTCTGGATTTATTATGGGATTCCATGCTTCTATTAATTTTGAGAAATAGTTAATTATCTCTTTGACATGCTCTTCTGACGCATTTTCAATGTCTGATACATCAGGAGAACCTTCAATCCAGAAGATACCATGAATATGTGGACTTCCCCTATTAAAAAAATGAATATTTGTGTTAGAAATGTAATGTATAAAATATTATATGATTACATATAAATGAAGTTCACTTACCGATGTTGGTATTCTATTCGGTACCAGTAGTCATTTACTTTATAATTAGTTTCTAATACCTGTAATGTTAAACATAATTCTTGTTTAAAAACTATTGTGCTTTTGCAATTACTATTATAATATTTTACACAAAAGCATTCTTACCTTGTCAATCAGTGACTTCACTCTATAATCAAAAAAAGAATCCACAACATGAGGATTTTCCTGAACTAATTTTCTTCTATCAGCAGCTGACAGAGAATGGACATCTTCAGGTGTAAGAAGCTTGTACAATTGCTCCCAATGGCCATCAGCACAACTTAAAGTTAAAAATATAGTTGGAAGTCCCAGTTGTTCAACCATGTCTCTTAATTCATGTGATCTAGCGTTCCAATAGGCTTTCGATCCCTTTATGTTCGAAGCTTGATACATAATTTGTTTCATTACACTAGGGTTTTCTGAGATTAAATCTTTGAGTTTACTGACAGTCATGTTTTGAAACTCTTTGTTGTTTCTTACAAAGATACTTCCATCACTTAGTGCTGTCCACCTTTGCCACACATTATATGCAAAAAATCTAAAAGTAGGATGCTGAGCAAACCGTCCATCTTTATAATTCATAAAATGTCTAAAATAATCAGCAGTTTTGACATCTTTCAATCTACTTTCATATAAATCTGCTGAACCATATGGATAGAGGGTAGGAAATGCACATGATATAAATCCAGGAGTTTCTCTTTCATTAATAGGTTCTGTAGATAAAGTTCCCCATTTCAAACATTTGTTAATGGCATCGTCTTGATGAGGACTTAAACTGTAAGGTACTCCAGAATGATGTACATTATTTCCTTCATCTTCAACACCAATATTTAATGTGTTGTCTGTTTCCATTCCATTTTCATGAGATAAAGTCAAAATTTCATCACTGACGTACCCATCTGTTGGCAACATTTTCAAATTTTCTTCAGAAATTTCAATATCTTCATATAAATAATTGTTCTTCTTCAACCACTGTAATGCTCGTCTTACTCTTTCTTGTCGAATGTAAAAATCATGATATTTTCCAGAATTCTGTTCAAATTTTATAACAATCACACTATTTAGATCTTTCACTTTGTGAGGAAGTTGCTTGGCAACTGACTGCACATCTTGTGAAAAAGATATTACATTGCCCTTATATGCGTATTGATGTCCTTTAACTTTGAAAACTGAAATGACAGGATGTACTCTAGCAATAACTTGCTCTTCAATGAAAGTCAAGTTTTTCAATTCTTCAGGTTGTTCTCCAGGATCCATTTTATTCTGAGATGAATACTTCCAACACTCACGTTTGTGTTGACATTTATGTCTTTTTTTCAAATTTGATATCAGTAATTTTTCATTGCATTGCTCACAAACTTTCCAGCTTAAACTTGACATATCTTCTTCAAATGCATTAGCACATGCATCTTTTGTAAAAAACACATTTTTATCAAAAGAACAATCTGTAAAGAAATTTTTTTTGTAAGTAATTGATAAGTTAAAAATTAATTTACATAAAATGCATCTTTCTGACCTATCCACTTCTTCATATTTTCACTATATTCTTCTATTAGACCATTTGAATCAATTGGATAACAGTTTAATGTAGGAACTGCATCCTGCTTTAATCGATTTTTAAGTGGATTTGTAAAGCATTCATTCTCAAAGTGATAACCACAAACATAGTACTTCTTTTGTACAGTAGATGGATCCATAATCAAAAGTTGCCTCAATCCACATGCAATAATCCATTCCTTAAATCTGCAAATAAAAATAAAAGACAAAACTTAGACATTTCTTCACAAATCATTATATTTTTAATCTGCAGAATTATTTATTTACCTGGCCAGATTTTTAAAATCAATCTCTATTTTTCCCTGTTTTGTTCAAAACAGTTTGGGAAAACTGAAGAAAGGATATTGCCTGTTTATACTACAGCACTGGTGAACACAACATTCCTTCATATTCCTTGTATCTAAACATGATTTATCAGGCATTTTTTTAAATTCAGTTATATCATTATTTCTGCTATAGCCATGATCATTCAATACTGCTCTATTACTACAGTATGTATTTGAATAAATGTTCATTACATTCTGAGCAAACTTTGGGGCATTTATAGATACACATGGAGGTATTTCTGTCAGGCATGCTTCTACGTCTTTGATAGATTTACTGACATTGTCCAACTTTTTCGTATCTTCAGTTACATAATCCTAAAATACAAAAACATGTTGAAAATATAGATATTATATATGATTCTGAATTATACAATACCTTTCTCTGTTCCTTCCTTACATTGGCTTCACTACATGAAGATTCATCATAAGAACCAGTAGAAATAATTTCCTGAATATCGTCAATAAATGGCTGGACTTCCATATTATCACTGCCCATATCATCTTCACAAATCACATTGCTCCGTTCAGTATTTAGACTTCTTATGTCTGGTTCAGCATCCTAAAATATCAAACCCATTTACTTAACACCTGCAGCTTTTTCCATTAAATAAATAAAACTTCATATATATGTCTTTAATTACATTGCTTTCACCACAGTAAGATAGACTTGAGTATGTATGATCATTACAAATGATTTGCTTAGCAACTTCAACAGATGACCCATTTTCAGTAGCCACATCACATTGACAACTTGCAGTTCTCTTTTCAGCAATTTCACTTCCCATGTACTGTTTACCATTCTAAAATAAAAATCACATTAAATTTGTAGCTACAATTTTTTTACCCGTATGAGTTTTACATATGTCTACAATATGTGACAATTGTTTGAACTGACTGAAGTTGAGGCAGATAATAAAATAATCATAGCAATAATGAGTTAGGTTTTTTCTGTCATTTACCTGAGTGTTTATTGATGGTACTGCATCATTTTTCAGACGTTTATTCTTTAGACACCTCAAGTCACTAGTATAATCTTCAATAGTGAAATGCTTGGAGCATATAAAGAAATTCTGATATAGAGAATACATAGGCTCAGCAGACACTACATCATTATCACAGAATTTCACCCATACCTTAATTCTGGATTGAACAGAAAATATGACATGGAGCATTTCCTTTTCAATCTAAACACCATTATAGAAAAAATATTACTGTACCTTTCAATTTTTGCAATATCATCTACCATTACACCTCTTTCATGCTTGTACATGTGCGGAAAAGAATGCAGCTCTGTTATTTCGACACACCCATTCACCGAACATCTTCTCTTTCGTAACTTCTTATTAGAATTTGTACATGACTCTTCCACATAATTCCTTTTCTTTTCACCATCATTTTCAACGATCTCTGCTGATTTCCTTTTCAAACCACTACTAGATATTTTACTAAAACTCATGATTCTGCACAACAATGCTAATGCACAGCCATGGCACTTCCCCACTCGATACATTTGTTTTTACCGCTGTTCATTTGTGTAGAAATGGTACCAACGTACTCAGCTTTGTTAGAATTTTCATATTTATGTAATTAGTGTGTTTATGTGAACATATGCACTTGAAATCGTAAGAATGATTGAAGGTTTAGTATAAAAGAAAAGTTTTCTACTGAAGAATAATTTTATTTTTATAAAATATACATCAGCTTAAGTTTTGTTTGGTTACCTTACCACATTTTTAGCAGCCATGACACATGTTCTGTAAGAAACCTAACAACTTAAAATTTTAATAATAATATAATGTTTTCTGACTTCTATTTCTTATTCTTTTTAGATAACCACTGTAAATTTACATAAGAACCGTGATATGATGGTATTAAACCCAATATGTCTTAGATTTTAACTGAATATACTTATGTCATTTCGCTTCTGGAATGTTACCTACTCTTGAAATACGCTATGGAGCATCCCGAAGGGACGCGATTGATGAATGGGGGCCAAAAAGTATGGCTGCTTTGTAGGGTACGAAAAAATAGGTTAAGGAGGACTCAGCCAATGATTTATTGACTTTCACAAACAGTTTTGACATATTTTATGAAATTCTATCTTATGTTAAGGTAAGTGTTAAAACCTAGGGGGCCGTTTAACGCGTTAGCGCTAGATTTTTTATTTTTTTTTTTAATTTTGTTGGAGTTTTTTTGGTTTTTTTTTTTTTTAACTTTTTAAGTGTTTTTTTTGGAAATATCTCAAATGATGTCATAAAATTTTTTGACGCCAAATAAACTGAAAGTAGCTCATATCACACTTGATTTATCCTGAAAGACTTATCACACAAAACCTTTTTAGTTTCAGAGTTATGGGGATTGCGCTTTCCAGCTTTCTCAACTTAAGACCGCAGAACCTGTATGGAATGACTACAAGCTACTTGAGACTTTTGCAGTGTTCTACATTGGGTGAGTATGGACTAATTACACAAAAACTGACTTCCCTTCAACATTGGCGACCATTCCCTGTAATAATATTTTAAGAATTCAAGAAGCAGCTGGGCTGTAAACAAGATAACGTTAAAACTAATCTTACACTGCTCTTGTTTACAGCCCAGTCCATTTTTTACTTTTTCAAAAAAGCTAAAACCCTGATTTTATATTAAACGTCAAACATTGTCGGAAATCTGCCGCGCCGAGATCGAACAACGTTGAAGCGTCCTGGCGAGATCGAACAACGTGGAACCGTCGCTACGAGATCGGACGACGTTACTAGGACCCGTCGATTTTAGTTATCAGACAAACTTCTTTCCTCCGTGGTCTCAAAGACCACCACCACACCAAGAACACATCACATGGTCAGATGTGCCAGTCCAATAGAATCCTGCATCAGCCAACTTCTCTCCACTTATCAAGGCCACTTTTGACCACCCTCTTAACGATTCCAATCTCTTCACTTTCAATATGTACTTGCTATTGCAACTCTATAGAAGGGATCGCTGTGAACAGGACCATAACCTGAGTTGTACCTTCCACACACATCGTAGTCTGTATGGGTCATTCTCAAAATTGTGTCAAATTTGGAAACGCGTTTTGGGATGTGAAAATGCGGTCACGAGGAGTACAGAGCGAGGTAACGATGATGACAGTGCGCCCACTCAGGGCTGCCACTGCAACAAACAGTGAAGCGAGTAACGAGGAGGACCACCCTTCTAGGAGGGTCACGGGGAGGACACGACCCCCAGGGCGGCCACGGGGAGCACCTTCCCTCCTAGAAAGGTAACGGGGAGCACACTACGCCCACGGCGGTCACGGGGAGGACCTCATCTCCTACGAGGGTCACGGGGAGGACACGAGGCCCAGGGCGGTCACGGGGAGGACATGCCCTCTTAGCTGGGTAACGGGGAGGACACGATGCTTAGGGCGGTCACGAGGAGGACCTCCGCTCCGAGGAGGGTAACGGGGAGGACACTACGCCCAGGGCGGTCACGGGGAGGACCTCCGCTCCGAGGAGGGTGACGGGGAGGACACGACGCCTAGGGCGGTCACGGGGAGGACCTTCCCGACCAGGAGGGTAACGGGGAGGACACGACGCCTAGGGTGGTCACGGGGAGGACCTTCCCGACCAGGAGGGTAACGGGGAGGACACGACGCCTAGGGTGGTCACGGGGAGGACCTTCCCGACCAGGAGGGTGACGGGGAGGACACGACGCCTAGGGTGGTCACGGGGAGGACCTTCCCGACCAGGAGGGTGACGGGGAGGACACGACGCCCAGGGCGGTCACGGGGAGGACCTTTCCGACCAGAAGGGTAACGGGGAGGACACGACGCTTGGGGCGGTCACGGGGAGGACCTTCCCGACCAGGAGGGTAACGGGGAGGACACGACGCCCAGGGCGGTCACGGAGAGGACCTCTCCTCCGACGGGGTCACGGGGAGGACAACCACTCTAAATTCGCGTTTATCTCTTTACAGTACGATGTTAGCGTCTCGAACACATCACCATCGAATTTCTTTTGAAAAGACCTTTCAAACAAGCATAAGGTTGATCGGGTTCAGCACACTAGGAACGAATATAGAAAACGACGCATCTGAACCTAATCAACCTTATACTCGTTTGAAAGGTCTTTTTGATAGAAAGTCAGTGGTAATGTTTTTAAGGCCCTAACTTAGTTCTGTTAAAAGATAATCGCTTCTCTCAACGAGGCGCAGGCGAATGACAGCGGTGATCGCCTCCCGGGAGCCGGCCACCCTCTGAAACCATGGTTTGGAGGGGATTTGCGACTGCAACGGTTTCAGAGTCTTGCCGGTGGTGGATGCTGCCCAGGACTCCTGCCACTCCTGTCGCGCGGCCGCCCTCCGCTCTCCGTAGAAAGCGGACGGCGGGAGAGGGACGTGGGCGATGGTCGGCAGCTCGCGTGCTAGGTTAGCCTTCGCGTCCGCTTCTTCGTTGGGGCGTATGCCGCGGTGTGCCGGAGTCCAGGCCAGAAGAAGATCCCGCCCGGCGTCGCGGATGGCGAGAAGGTCGGCGCGGGTCTCCACCAGGAGGAGGGAGGTGGTGGCGGAGGGAAGGCCTCGCGCTACAGACTGCAGGGCGGAGAGGCTGTCAGACAGGATGGTAGGTGCCGGGGCGTCGTGGTCCCGGTGGTGTCGGGCGGCTTCGCGCAGAGCCTTAAGCTCCGCGATGTAGATGGATGCGTGGTCCGGGAGGCGGAACACACGGGCGTACCGACTTTCTTCAAAGTAAACCGCGGCTCCGACTGAGGCTGGGCCGTCCCCTGCTGAGACGCGGGATCCGTCGGTTGCAGCAATGTAGCGGCCTGCCCATTGGAATTGTTTCAAGATGTCGTATGCGTCCGCGACGTTGTCGGTGTCCACCCCCGTCAGCGGGTATGGTGGAAAGAAGGTGTGGAGGGGGAGAGGCTTAACCCACTCCTGCCAGCGCAGAGTGTAGCATGGCCAGACGGGGGGATGTTCCGCAGGGGGAAGTGCCAGGGCGATGTGCCGGCGGATGAGGAGCGGGGGGGCGCCTAGCTTGGGCAATGGTTGGCCGCGTGGCGCCACGGCGACGACGTTGGCGTACGGCGTGGGGTTGGGGTGGGCTCGCCACCTGAGGAGCAGCCTGTCGGTGAGCTGGTTGTAGCGGAGGTGGAGAGGCCAGTCGACCGCCTCGACCTGCATGGCTGCGATGGGCGATGAGGGCATGGCCCCGAGGCTGATTCGGAGCGCCTTGTTACAGATCCGTTGGAGCTGTGCCCAGTTCCTCTTGGAGCCCGGATCGACGAGTCCAGCGCCGTACTCCAGAATTGGTCTGATGGTGGACTTGTACAGCCGCAGTAGAAGTGCAGGGTGGAGGCCCCACCGGACCGAGGCCATCGAGCGCAGGAGGTTGAGACGTGTGTCCACTTTGGTAACGACGTGAGTCATGTGCTGCTTCCATGAAAGTTTCGTATCCAGGATGACTCCGAGATATCTCACGGAGGTGACATACTCCACGTCGTCGCCCTGGATGGTCAGGCGGGGAGGGCGGGCTGGGAGGTGTCCTCTGGTGAACCAACACCACTGTGATTTTGTTGGGGCGAGTGAGGCCCCGTCCGCGGCCAGGCGTTCGGCGAGGAGCTCTGCGCCGGGGCGTAGGGCGTTGAGAGCCTCGAGGGGGGTGTTGCCCTCCGCGAAAAGCGCGACGTCGTCCGCGTACTGGGAGGCGTGTACGCCCGGCGGGAGATCGGAGCACAGATGGCGTTTGTCGAAGATGTAGGCCAGGGGGCTGAGGACCCATCCCTGCTCAAAGCCCAGGCTAGAAGTCCGGGGGCCGACGAGGCGTCCGCCGTAGGTTGCGTACAGTTGTTTGTTGTGGAGGGTGGACTGGAAGAAGAGAAGCACCCGGGGCGGGGCGCCGGCGTCACGAAGCCGTTGGAGGAAGAGGGAGGGGCGGACAGAGTTATAAGCCCCCGCAACATCCGCGAAGAATGCTGCGACGTGTTTACCTCTCGCCCGCGCAGTGAGGACGAATGTGGTGAGGGCGCCGATGGCGTCCGCCGTGCTGCGGCCTTTACGGAATCCGCACTGGGTGGGATCTAGTAACCGGTGAGATTCCATCCACCATTCAAGGCGGGCTTTGATGAGACGTTCGTATAATTTAAAGACCACAGAAGCCAGGGCTATGGGGCGGTAGGAAGAGGCCTCTTCGGGCGGCTTGCCGGGCTTCAAGATCGGATACAGAAGTAGTCGTTTCCAATCTTCAGGTTGCGTGGCGGTCGCCCAAAAATGATTCAGAAGTACTAGGAGCTGGTCTTGTGCGGTCGGTGGTAGCTGCTGTAGCATTGCCGCTGTGATTCCATCCATTCCCGGGGAAGTGTTTTTCATTGCTTTGAGAGCAGCCTGAAGTTCGGGATCGGAGAACGATTCGCTGAGATGCGTGGGGTCCGCTTGTGCGTCGTCGTGTGGGGGAAGTACCTCGAGAGGGGGCGGCACTTGATCTGGTGTGTACTTGTCCAGGAAGTTCTCTAGCCACTGGCCGTCAGAGGGGTTGGGGGGGGCGTATTCCTCGCATGCGCCGGGCCATGTTCCAGACGTCGCGCATATCCGAGCCAGGACGTAAACCTTGTAGGTATTCGCGCCATTTGGCGCGCTTGGCTTTGCGGATTGTTCGCGTCGCTTCTGCTGCAGCCTGGCTCCAGTTCATGTAGTTTTCCGGTGTAGATTGATGTAAGTACGCTGCTTGTCGCTGCGCACGTACGCGTACAGCGAGGGTGCACTCTGGGGTCCACCACGCCTTGCTGAGGGCCTTCTTGTTGTCGCGCGGTCCGTCGGGGCGGGCCTCGAAGGCGTGGGAGGCCGCCTCAGTTGTGAGGGAGAGGAGGGCGTCGTAGGCTTCGAGAGAGGGGGGGGGGGGGGGGGGCGTGCAGCGTGCGTGCGCCGTTGGTGATGATGTAGTCTCGGTACATGTCCCATGCCGTGGCTCGTGGGTTCGTCGGTTCCTGCCAGCGCCGTGTGGACGGGAAAGTGCGGACGCGGGGTAGATCGCCATCCCCCATATGCAGGGTTAAGAGACAGGGGCGGTGGTCGCTGCCGCAGGCGTCCGGCAGTACACGGAACGTAGAGAGGATTGCGAGGTGGGGGGGTGGGGGGGGGGGGGGGGAGAAGGGCGCGGTCGATGATGGAGTGAGCTTGGCCGACGGCCCCGAGTCTTGTGGGTGTCTTGTCGTTGGCTACGCATAATTTTGTTGGTCGATCCATTCGGCAACGTCCTTGCCTCTCGCGTCGGCTCTTGTTCCAGCACCGCCCCACAGGTCATGGTGCACTGAAAACTCTATAGTGAGCATTGCACGCTTAAGTTAGAGTGAGCATGGCATGCATGCTTTAGTTAGAGTGAGCATGGCATGCACGCTTAAGTTAGCGTGAGCATCGGGATGCTCACGCTAACTTAAGCAAGCATCCCAATGCTCACGCTAATTTGTACCTTTCTCAGTGGGGAGAATGCACACTCCAATTAGCGTGAGCATTGGGATGCTTGCTTTAGTTAGAGTGAGCATCCCGATGCTCACGCTAACTTAAGCGTGCATGCCATGCTCACTCTAACTAAAGCGTGCATGCCATCACTGTAAAAACAAAGGTGCTAAGTCCTACCTTTCCAGGGGTGCTAAACCTGTTTTAGGGGTGCTAAAGGTTAAATTTTCAGTTTTTTAAAAATATTTTCTGTGTGAGCAAACCAATCACATTTTAGGCTACATTATCGCATTCCTCGAAAAATTCCGCGTCAAACGAGCCTACATGTGATAGGGTTCTGATAAGCAGCCAGCAAATGAAAAGCAAGAAAAAAGTACAAAAATTGCAATCAATTTATGCCATTTTTGAACAGAACCCCATCACATGTAGGCTCGTTTGAGGCGGAATTTTGCGTAGAGTACGAATATAGGTCTTCGAATGTAATTGTATTCCATAGTAAGGAAATATTTCGAAAAAAACATTAACTGTAGTGCCTTTGGAACTTTAGTGCCTTTTAAAGGTAGGACTTAGCACCTTTGTTTTTCCAGTGATGCTCACTCTAACTTAAGCGTGCAATGCTCACGATAGAGTTTTCAGTGTGGGCATTGAAGTCGCCGACATAGCAGGTGTTGGGCGGGCATGCGTCGGAGAGGAGGTTCCAGGCGCCGGCGGGGACGGGGGCCCGGCCGTCTTGGATGGCGTAGAGTGAAACGATATGTTCATCATTCCCTGTTGTGCGGATAGTCAGCCCTATAGCTTCGATTCTATACTGCGGATTTATGTTTACTGTGAAGGGCGAGTACACCCGGGTGCGGTGGACGAGCAGGGCGACGCCCTGTCCGAGTGGGTGTCGGTGTTGATGTACTTCGTACTGCCCCAGTTTCGTCTGGCCTGGAAGGAGGTATGGGCTTCTTTAGTCGCCGCGACGTCGACCTCATGCGTTTCCAGGAGGTCCTGGAGGAGGCCCTGTTTCCGCAGTAGGGACCTGGCATTCCATGTAAGGAGCACTAGAGCGTATCGGGGGTTCCTTAGAGCTCTGCTGATGTGGGCAGTAAGGGGCGCTCGGCGCCGGGGCCGGGGCCGGGGCCGGGGACGGGGACGGGGCCGGGGCCGGGGCCGGGGACGGGGCCGGGGGGTTGGCGCCTGAACGGAGAGAAGTGTCCGTTAGGCGAGGTTGAGTTTTCCGTCCGGTGGGGGTGAGTCCAGTGGCGCCCGCGCCGGGGAAGGGTTGACGTGTAGTTGGCCCTGTGACGGGGGCGGGGGTTGATTTCTTTTTCTGTAGCTGCGACACTTGAGGGTTGGGGGTGGGTTGGCTTGGAGGTATGCTAACAGTTGTGGGGAGTTTGCCGGCCTCTTCACGCAGTGCTTCCAGTAGTTGTAGGAGAGTGAGAGGGGTGGTATGGTTTGATTGGTCCTCAGGGTCTGGCTTGCGGTCTTCTTCTTCTTTCTTTTGGAGGAAAGTGATGACAAATGAAGTAGCTCCGCCAATGCGGGGATGGGAGACACAGGGGTAGGTGGGCTGGGGGCTGGTGAATGGGGAGCTCCATGTGTTGGGCAGGTGCATGAGCAGGTGCACGGCGGGTTGCTTCGGCCGGGCGCCGAGGGGGTGTTGCACGGGAGGGCACCAGGGCCGGGTGGGGTGGGCTGCCGTTGCTGAGTTGGAGCAGGTGCAGGGGGTTGTTTCTTAACTGCTTTAGTTGCTGCCGCATAGCTAAGGCCTTCATAGGCCATAGTCTTCTTGACTTCGCGCTCGACCTGACGTCGAGGACATTTCGGGTCCATTGTGGTATGGTCTGTAGTCTTACAGTACAGGCAGCTAGGGGTGGTTTTATCGCATTCTGCTGTGGGGTGTTGTGCGCTGTCACAGTGAGCGCAGCGCCTCCCTGTACCGCAATCCGCTTGTTTATGGCCGTAACGATTACATTGTTTACATTGGCGAACGGAAAAAACATAAGGAGTGATTGGTCGGCTGGTTCCAAAGAGATAGAATTTTGCTGGGAGGGTCTGCCCCGAAAAGGACATTCGCCAGGTGCGGGATTTTTCCAGAGTATTTGTCTGAGGGTTACGGTACAATTGTTGTTCAGCGTCGAGGAGGGAGATTTCTAGGGAAGAAGTCTTGCCGTGGTCGATGATGTCTTGCCAGACGATGTCGTCGGCCAGTCCTCTGACAATCCCAATACATTTGTTGGGCGGGGTGGGGGAAGGGGCGGCTCTCCAGCCCAGTGTGGAGCGGGCGATGGCGTCGACTCCATCATCTTTTTCAGATTTCGTGTGGAAGAAAACACGGACCTTATCCGGTCCCAGGAGCTTGAATGACTTATGGGGGAGCCCCGTCCTGTTGTTATATTGGAACGTGTGCAGAATCTTGCCCATGCCCTGAGCAGATTTCCTGGCGCCGGGGTAAACAAACACGGCTGAGAGGGGGTCAGCTGACTCGACGGGGTAGGGCGGGGCGGGGAGGCGGCCTGTGCCGGCGGCGCTGGCTGTGGTTTGCACTGGGCGTGTTTGCCCTTCGACAGACGTAATATGCAATTTGTTGGCAGAGCTGTACTCATCTGAGAAGTGATCGTCGCGGGAGCGCTTCTGGGGTCCTGTCGTTCCGTAAGTAGAGGCAGTGTCGTGGAAGGAGCCGGTGTCGTCTTCATCGTCCATGTCGGTCCACGTGTCGTCTTGGGTCCAGCTTTCGCTGTCTTCGATGCGTTGAGAGGGGTTGGCAGCCAAATTGACCTCACCAGCCATTTCTCCTTGCTTAGGAAGCCGAGAATTATTCCGAAGTCGAAAATCAAGGTAGGATTGCAGGGTTATAGGGATGTAAACACTGGGTGGGGAAGGGGGGAGGGGGGTAGGGAGCCGCTCGTAGCATGAGAGAAAAACACGTCCGTTCGACACGAGAGTCAGACCGGAAGTCACTGCAAGGAGTATCGACGTGTATGCGTGTGTGAATTGAAACAGCGCCCTCTGTCGGCAGTTTCACGAAGCAATACCAGCTTTGGTAGGGAACGGAATAGCTGAAGCAGTTATTTGCAGATGAGAGGAACGTGTGTACAAATTAACCAAACAAGTGTTTTCTTGTATTCAGGAAATTAAGATCGAAACATTTATACATGTTTCATTGATAATTTTATAGAATTGGGTACTTTAGTCATCAGGTTATGTCTGAATACTTATATGGTTTATGTAAGGCAAAGTGGTATTGTATTTTCAAGAAACCTAACGTTTGTACATAGGTTAGTTGGCAAATGAAAGGTAGTACATTACTCTTTATATCAAATTTATTATTGGATCATTACTTTTAAAGGCTTGATAATGTAATATACATTACAGTATTCCTGTTGAGCTGGAACTCAGTAAATCAGTGTTCTGTGCCTGTTTTCAACGCTGATGAGTAATTTTGAAGAAGTACTGAAGCCTGTCTCGGAGAAATTAATGAAGAATTAAAATATGATATCATAAAAATGAACTCAGAATTTTCAGTTTGTGGAATTTAATACTTACTTATTTGTTGGTAAGTTGGTTTGTATACTAATTGAGTATGTGTTCGGAATAACATTTGTGTTAGTTCTCTACTTTGTTGTAGAACATGTATTCAATGCAGTAGATACAATTTGATCATTGAGTGATACTGCAAGGACTAAATTACTCATGGCATTAATGTCTTGCCTTGCAATAGTGATATGTTGTCACTTTGTTCATGACGAATGTGACACTAACCTGTAACAAGTCAAGTTTAAGGTGCACTCTCTTTACTTGTTGTGACTGGAAGAGCTAAGGTACTTAAAGTATTTTTTAAAGTTAACATTAAAATGTTTAATACCTTATGAAGTAATGAACATTAAATTTCTTGTTGTTGTGAAGTTGTGACTTGATTTATTAATTTTGTGTGCTTGTTTTGAAAGGTGGCGAGTTATTTTCTTGAAGTATCGCAGCTTGCCTAGAAGAAACTAATTTGTAATACAAAGAGCAGACGATGAATTTCAGATGTTGAAATTAGTACTTACTTATTTATTGGTAAGTGTGTCTGTGTATCTATTTGATATGCAGGAAGATCCAACTTATATGATCTTGTTATCTTTGTTGTTGAACAGGAATGCAGCTGAGAAGAAAAATTATTTCACTGGACGATATTGCTTGCTTGCTTGCCTGAAAGAAATTAATTTGCTATGAAAAACTTAAGAGATTAATTCAAATTGTTGAAAATAATACTTATCTATTGACTGGATCAGCTGTCAGTACACTAAATAAAAGTTGGAAAAAAGAATATAAGGTAAAATCAATTTTTAGATATAGCATTTATAGCTTTATATTCATGAGGTGGGTCAGGTCTCCAGTTATGTACCCGGGTGATAAAATGGTTATGAATGATTGAGTTTAATAATTTGAGGCAGGGTCAGTTCCTCACAATGTACCCTTGAATCTCATGAGGTGGGTCAGGTCTCAAGTTATGTACCCGGGTGATAAAATGATTATGAATGATTGATTCGAATGTATGAGGCAGGGTTAGTTCCTCACAATGCACCCCTATTAATTTTAAGTCAATACCATGTATCAGTATTGACTGTCAATACCATGTAGCAGTACTGACTTATTAATCTTTGCATGCTTTTATAATAAGGTGGGTCAGTCCTTATGTGCCACCCTAATGTTTTTTCTAAGTCATTAATCTTTTGGCACTATATTGTATTCATGTCAATCATTTTTAGCATGCTATATGAAGGTGGGTCAGTCGTTCACCTTGCTTTTACCCAGGTAATTCTTTAAAATTGATTAATCTGGGATATTTAATTCAATCCAAATTGGTTTGTGATCACTAGTTACACTTTCAAAAATATGAGCAATTGTCATGTCATTAGTTGAAAAACACAAGTCTATTAGAGAATTGTGGTCTGTTGAGACTTTAGTTGGATTTAGAATCATAAAACAATTTGCTTCTTCCATGAAGCTTTTTAAATTGTTATAATTTGGATCTGATACCTGGTATTTTATGTTGAAGTCTGATATAACTGAGATATTATTTATACCATTTTGTAATGATTTTGTTATTGCTTGTTGCAGTTGCAGTTTCAACATGTTCCATGGTGCTTTTGGAGATTTGTACACCATGATAATTGTTTGGTTGAACATGGTTAATGCAACAACAGTAGAGTGATTTGCACCTGAAATTGATTCACTCTGAAAGAGGATGTTAGTTTGAGGTAAGAGGTTGTTTTTAACATATATTAAAGTTCCAAAAGCTTTTCTCTTTTGAGATTTGCAATCTGTTTTTGAAACAATAGTGAAATCATTTATGTCATATTTGTCGTTAGGTTTTGACCAAGTTTCTGCCAACATTATTACATCTGATGCAATGAAAGTGGGGTCGTTGGCAACATTTTGAAAGTGAAGATTGAGAGACCTAACATTATGAAACAGAGCAATGATGTTGCCATTGCTTTTGACATCTTCCGGAAAGACAAGTGAAAATTCCA
The DNA here is from genome assembly GCA_033675135.1 of Frankliniella intonsa. NCBI lineage: Eukaryota > Metazoa > Arthropoda > Insecta > Thysanoptera > Thripidae > Frankliniella > Frankliniella intonsa. Next base: position 33,637 of record JAWJED010000026.1, on the reverse strand, counting down.
AGGTAGCTTCACATCTCATTCTAGTGATTTCTCTGAGGGAAGGGTCATTTTCAATTGTTGCCCTTGTTGGTTTCTTACTAGGTAGATGTACGCCAGACCACGTCTCGCGTAACAGGCTTCGCGATATCTCGCGCACTGTTACGCTGCGACGCGCCTGCGTACATCTACCTAGGCCTGCGGCGCTGTCAGTATGGAGGAGGGTGCCATAAAAAAACGCGTCGAGTAATTCGATATGCTAGTCTGTGATAAGCGAAAATCTGAGAAATACACAACTCTAAGCGTATACTAAGGACTTTTTGTCGAAATTTGACGCTGCAGCGGCTTAACGGAGCGAGATACGGCCAAACGGACGAAATTTCCGCCCAGAGGGTCCCAACTCGTCGAAATACTTCGGAAACGACACCCAACATGCATTTTTGGGACTTTTCTTCCTTTAGTCACGCAGTAGCGGCTAAACGGTAAGAGATACGGTCAAACGGACGAAATTTTCGCCCAAAGGATCGCAACTCGCCGAGTTACCCCTTAGGACACTGAAAAATAAATATTTATTTTTAAAATTATTTTTTCGAAAATGTTAATTAATTTTTAACGGTGTCAATTTTTGAGCTAGAATGCCCATTTTCGAACTCGACCGAGCTTTTGGGGCAAAGAAGCTACAGTTAAAATTTCAACTCGATATCTCAACTCGTTCTCGAGTTATCGTGCGCACAGACAGACACACACAGACACACACACACACACACACACACACACACACACACAAACATTGAACTTTTTTAGCACTCCAGTGGCGTAATAGGCTTCGCTTCGCTTCGCTCAGCCAATAATTTCCAGATAAGTACAAACCTCTCAGTGTTGTTACTCTACTGCAAGCAGTATACAGTAATTCTCTGCTCAAATTCTTATTAAGAAATACAAGTATGTTCTCATAAGTGCAACTTTTGAGCTAGAAAGCCCATTTTCGAACTCGACCGAGCTTTTGGGGCAAGGAAGCTACAGAAAAAATTTCAGCTCGATATCTCAACTCGTTCTCGAGTTATCGTGCGAACAGACACACACACACACACACACAGACACACAGACAGACAGACAGACGGACAATGAACTTTTTTAGCACTCCAGTGGCGTAATAGGCTTCGCTTCGCTCAGCCAATGAGAAACTTCTCCGTATCCTTTCAATTGGAGTCCAATTTCTTTCTGTTACTCCATCTGCTCTTATAATGTTTTGGAGTTTTTGCCTAGTTTTTTCACCTATACTTTCTTTTTCAAATTGGACGTAGGCTCTATTTGGAATGGGTTCTCTGTGTTCTTTTTCACATAGCTGTCCATAAACAACCTTCTTTAAAATCCAGGGAGAACCATTGGAAATGTCGTCTGTAACTGCAACATTATGAGAGACAATGTATTTTGTATCAACATATAATTTTGAAAGGTATTGCATATTCTGTGTTTTTTTATGCTGCAATATTTTTGATTGTGCCAACATATAATTTATTGTAGCCTTTGATTTTGTTCCAGAAATTGAATCCAATGCACAAGACACAATTTTTTCATTTGGCGATACTGCTAGGAAGAGATTCTTGAAGGCATCAACGTCTGCGTTCGTATAGTACAATGTTGTCACTTTATCTATAATGGATGTTACATCAATCTGTAACATGTCAAGTTGACGATTAGTAAACATTTCATCTTCTTCGTCAGTTGTCATTCCAAGAGCTAAATTATTTAAAGCATTTGCAAAAGTTAAATCATCTCGTTGTCTCATTATTTCAGTTAATTCAAACAACTTAAAGAGGCGCCACAAATGAGGACCAAGCAGTCTGCTGAAATCATCAGAGGGTGTTTGGAATACATATGATCCTATGGGAGGCGGAAGTTGATTGAAGTCACCAACAGTTATGACTGATACACCCCCAAATGGTTTGTTGTTCTCAAAGACTTCTTGCAATACACTATTCATGGCATGAAATTTGTAAAAGCTGCACATGCTTATTTCATCTAAAATAATTAATTTCAGTTTGTGCAAAGCACATGCCAAGGTATTTCTAGTGTCTGAATTGAGCATTCTACCAATTCTAAGTTTGTCTTTAATATTGAATCCAAAGCCGAATGCTGAATCAATTGTAGTCCCATTAATTCCAATTGCTGCCTTTCCTGTTGGGGCTACTGTAAGAATATTAATGTCTTCTGGTTTGTTGCTGGGTTGATGTACCCAGAATGTTTCCAAAACCTGTTTAATAGCTAAAATTAGAGTAGATTTTCCTACTCCTGCACCACCTGATAAAAAGTGGTAGAAAGGTTCTGATGGATTAGTTTTGACCAAGTTTGTTAAATTTAAAAGATATTTTCTCTGTTTTTCATTGAGAGACTTAATCAATGTCAAAAATTCACTTTCAGGTAATATATTAGGTAGAGGAAAACGAGTGGATTCTACTGGAGGACCAATTCTATCTGCATGAGGAATTTCTAACTGAAAATCTGATGGAGTTTCATTTAAGTCAAGTATTTTAAACTGAGGAGCTATTGAAGATTCCTCATCATTTTCTACACCTTCTTCCATCAAATCAACATCTATATTATCAAAGGTACTATCATACTTACAATAATTATTTCTGTTTGACTGAATGATGTCCAGCTTTTCAATAAATGTATGTGGTAGATTAGAATCCAGTAAAGATGGTTCTGTTCTCCAAGAAGTGAAGAGCATCAAATTTTCTCTTTGGAAATTTAACTTGTCTTCTGCTTCTTTGTAGTTTCTGAATTGAATGACTAGTCTCCTGTTTCTTTTTGTCAAAAATCCAGATTTGTTTTTAAGCTCAAATACAGTTTTTCTGTTTAAGTTGTCATTACAATTTTCTTCTGCAATAACTTCATCATCATTGATTTCTACATCAACTTCATTTTCATCAGTATTTGCATTCTTTTTATAAGGATGACTTTTGGAATATTTGTATAATGCTGCAAAGTCTGCTAGGCATGTTGATTCCAAAATATCAGGCCTTTCTATGTAGTGTTCAATCATGCCTGTCTCTTGTATATCTGTACTCTCCGGATCTGCCTCACATATCTTTTCTAATTCTTTTTTTCCTTTTTTCAGGAAGACACGCTGGTCTGCTGGACAAGAATTGATGTAGATGTTACCAATGCTTGATTAAGACATTGGAATGCCCAGTACGTGAAGAGATATTTCTTGTGCCGATATCTCACAGTTATTCAAAAAGGCATTTACTATTTTTTTGAGTTTCTTTATGGTAGTTTCATTGTCTTTTGCTACCTGATCAGCCACTTCTTTTAATAACTTAGACATACCTTTTTGTGATTTTCAAACATATGAAACTATGTACTTTACACATCCATATGGGGACACCACTAACTGAATGTCCATGTGAGCTTCCCACAATATAAGCATTTCTCTATTGTAGGCGTTTATCCCTCTTTCATTCAAATTGCGTCTCAAAAATACCGTAGGTCTCTTCAGTTTTGATATGAGAGCTTGAATGTACGACTGTTTGTCAACATTGAGGTAAGCCAAATATTCATCAAAAGAACAATCTTCATGATTTTTAGCAATAACCTCTGTTTGTTCTTTAATTTCAGACCATAATTTTCTTGCTTGTGATTTTTCCTTTTCATCCATGTCATTTGGTAATGGCAAAAGAATTTTGGTCTGTCTCATAGGAGGAAGAGGATAATTAAATCTACAAGACGTATTATTACCTTTTGCATTTTTCTTGCATGTTCTTGTACATCTGTGATATTGCAAGTTCATAAGCTCTCCTAATGTTTCATCTTTTTTGCAGGTCACAAAACTATCAATGAATTCTTCACATTTTTTATAAGACTCAGGGTCTTGTGAATCAAATTCTGGTGCATCTTTCAACCAAACAATGCAGTGGAAGTGAAGTGAACCTATAGAGAAAAAAGAATTTTATTAAAACTTTCAATGTTTTTTGATACAAATAATGACTGAGGTTAAGATATTTACCTCTGAATTGTAATTCTATTCTGAAGAAATCATTGTCCACTTCATAAGGATAGAATGGTCCATTTTTATCCCTGTACAAACTTCTAAAAGCATCAAATCTGTTCACTATGTATCTGGAAACTGTAACAGGGTCTTTACGAATGAGATCCATTTTTTCTCTGGTAGGTAAATTTTGAGCCTGTTCCTCAGTTATTGTTTCATTATTTAAGGTCTTATACAAGCAAACTAAAAGAGGATTCCATCTAGTTTCAGCTGCAGAAAAAGTCATGAAAATGGATGGAGAACCAAACTGTCGAAGCATAGCCATGACCTTTTTTTGTTTCCCTTGCCAAAATGCTGGAGAAGAACGATCACTGGCAACAATTTTATAACCGTCATTATGTTGAATAATAGAAGATAAATTATCCTCATTTAAAATTTGAGAGACAGTTACTGCAGTAGTTTTTACATTCTTTCTTAAATTTATACTGACTTTACTTTTTAATTTGTGAACTCTTCCTTTGCAGAAGTTCATCATTAATTTAGGTATGTTTGTTGCAACACGTCTATCATGATGTCTGGCTTCTGCTTTAGCCATTTCTACTGGGGTATACTTAACTTTAAAAGTTCTTTTTTTCCCTCCGTACACGGTAGGAAAAGCTAAAACATCATTGTCTTCATCTAAGGTGAGAGACAATGGCATATTACCTTCACCAGGAGCAATTTTTATACCAGAATCTGCTACAAAGCCACTGGTTAACAAAGTTTCTTGTTGATCAGTCAAGTCATCAATTTCATCTGGTTGTTCTGTAGGGTCATTTACATTGCTACAGGAATTAGCATCAATACCTGCACTACTAGCTTGATCATGAAATTGTTGTAGCCAGCTTTCATTTAAAGTAATATTATGCTGTTTATAAAGGTCAGTTTTTACCAAAAACCTTGCTGCATCAAATACTTTTTCAGGTCTTACATTTTCAAAAGCATAAGGAGTTTTGTCACTCATTCTTCTCATAAGCTGGACTAGTAATGTATCATCTTCTGAGTCCATCCTTGGTAAACATGTCACTGTTTTATTGATATCTATAGGTACATTGACACAGTTACCTTTTAATCCTAATTGTTTTTGATAGCCTAGCTCTCTTATTTGCATAAAAGGAATTCGTGCAGATACTAATCTTTCTTCCAAAGTAGTGAGACCAATTAATTCCTGTGGTAAAGGATCAAAAACTAAACCATTTGTAGCTGCAAAGTGAGGTACTTTACCTTTCTTTAAGTGGTTTGCACAAGTTGAACATACGCTTCCACTTTCATTTTGCTGAAGATGATTTCTATAACTGCATACATCTGCAATACTTAAACTGTCATGAATTTTTAAATGCAGTTCACATATTGTTGATTTTTTGAAGAACAATTGAGCACAACAGGTGCAGATAACAGTAGGCATTTCTTTTTTTTGTTCACTAAATCTGTCATGCAAAGAAATTTTAGTTTTTTTACTACTATGATAAAAGTTTTGGTACTTAGATTTTCTTTTAGCTCCTTGCGGAGTCTAATATGAAGTTTTAACGTCATGTAACAATTTATTATGATAATTTTCATTAGTTTGGTACTTCTTGTTCATATTCTCTAACAATTTATTATGGTAATTTTCATTAGTTTGGTATTTTTTGTTCATATTGTAGCGTTTGGTAGACTGAGTAAAGGAGACAACAGGAATACTGGATCAGAGGTTTATTGAAGCGCAGGGAACGAGTACAGGGCAAGGTGAGACAAACCGACACACGGACACGTCTGCTCTCGACCGAGACTGCACGACGACTGAGCCCTGAGCGCTGGGCTTTGTTGGGACGCGACGCGCTCGCTCACTGCTTTCAAACAATCCCGCGGAGATCCGTGTGAGACTAGGTAGATTAGCCGGCGCGAGGCTAGCGCCCGACTTATGAGAATGACAGCGGAGCTGTATTCAAATGACTTTACTTGACTCTATCGTTACAACTTCCCCTCTCTTTAAAAATGAGAGGCGTGGACCACCCCTAAATTAAAAGGATCTCCGTAGGTACCAATCCAGTGGAACGACTCCCCATTTGGCTAGTAGTTAGGGAAACAGCAGAGGGCTCGACAACCTAACTAAGAATCGTTCATCTTTTCTAAAAAGGCCGTCTTGAGATGGCTCGACTGGCGGCGGCACTTGGAGGCGGACTCCTCTCCATACAGGGCCGTTATCTCCTTCTTGAAGTGCAACCTCCAGGACGATAGCACAAGGAAGGCGGACTCCTCTCCATACAGGGCCGTAACATCTCCCTCTTGAAGTGCTACCCGTCACAGTGATGTGATGAGAGGCTGGCCCAGCCCGATGGAGCAGGAGGGGACAGGAACGGGGCAGGAACGGGGCAGGAACGGGACAGGAACGGACAGGAACGGGCAGGGACTGGAACATCAAACGAAAACGAACAGAAATTTGTTGGGACAAGATGGGATGCTGCAGGGAGAGAAAGGGTTAACTGCGCGGCGAGGGTGTTACCACTCTGCCGGTGTGAGCAATGGGCACCTGTCAGGCCAGGCAGCTCACTGCAACACAACTAAATGCAGAAATTAATTAACCCAAAATAATTTCAAACCATTGAAACGATACTCTCCTTGCTATCCTTCTCCTCCCTCGCAATCTGAAGTTGGTCCATAGGGTGCTGGGATGCTGGGGAACTGCGGGTGGAGTTGCAGGAAAACTTGAACGGGATGCTGCAGGATGCAGATGAGAAGGGCTAGGAAGGGATTTTGGAAAGGCTTAATTTTGAACCAAGAAATTTGAAATTTATTTTAAAAATAAATTAAACTGAACTAAATGAAAAAAAAATGAACTGAACTAACTTGAAACTTAAAAATGAAATTAATTTAAATAAACTAACAAACTAAATGAAACAAATAAAAAATAACTAAAAAATGTTCAAAAACGGTATAAAAAAGGTGGGTATGCCATTGGCGGCATGGCCCACTGGTGCACGGGGCCTGGCATGGGCGTGGGCAGGCCGGTCGGGAAGGGGGCAGGCCCGATGAGCACCGGCTGGTGCTGCTGCTGCTGCTGTTGCTGCTGCTGGGCCTGGTGCAGGCCGTGGACCTGCGCCGCCAGCGCGTTGAAGCCGGCCACCAGCTGGCCCATCAGCGGCTCTGCTGGCGACGGCGGCGGCGGCTGCTGCTGGGGCTGCGGCTGGCGATGCTGCTGGTGTTGGTGCTGCCGCTGGTGTTGTTGGCGTCGCTGCTGCTGCCGACGCGCCTTGGCCTCCTGGGCCTTGGCCTGCTTGGCCTTCGCCCGGGAACGGGCCCTGTACTTGGCCCAGGCGGCCTTGTCGCGGGCAGCTTTTGCCGGCGACTTGGCGGCACCAGCACCAGAGGCACCTCCAGGGGCGGGAGCAGGGGCGCGGGCAGGGGCGGAGACAGGGGTGCGGGCAGGAGTGGAGGCAGGGGCGCGGCCGGGGGCGGCGGCTGCCTTGGACGACCCGGCCTTGGCGGGGTCGCTCGACTCCAGCCTCTGACGCCGCTGGGGGTTGGGACGGCTCTTAGCCGGCCGTTGCCCAAGCCGCTCATGGACGGGCGGACGGCGCGGCGAGCGGGAGCGGGAGCGGGGCACAGGCAGGGCCGGGGGGCGCGAGCTGGAGCTGGGACCCGGGCCGGAGTCCACGCACAGCTCATCCAGCTGCGCCACCACCAGCGAAATGCCGGACTCGTCCGACGAGGTGGAGCTCGAGCTGGAGCCTCGGCTCCGCTTCACGCCACTCGACACAAACACTGTTAAAAAAAATGTCTGACAATTCAGACTAAAAAGTCCAAAGTTTTTTTTCAGCTTTGTTGTCTGAATATTCAGAGTAAAGTTCGCTCCGAAAAATTTTACTTTAAAAAACTAAATTTTCGGTTGTTGAAATTCTGAAAATTATGAGTAAGTGCTAGGTCTGAAAATTCAGACATAACAGTTAACCGTTAAAATTATTGAACGCGATCATTTTGCTTCACACCATCGTCATAGCAATTGTAGGAGAACTTCCTAGGTTCGATTAAAGTCTTTTAGCGTCGGGGTGATTTGAACCCCGTTCCTCAGGGTTACGAAGCAGCCGCGTTACCACTGAGCTACGCTGCCCGCCTGTGAGACTGGTTGCACTGCTGCGATGAGCCTCATCGCACTCGTCTGTTCCCGGCCGTCAGGGCAGTCTGAAACTTCAGACTCTGCCTTCAAAAATTCAGACTGCCCAGTCTGGATCTATGAAAAAGACTTCAAAGATGACAATTGTCGGAAAGACGAGTCTGATTATTCAGACGGAAAGTCTGAAGATTGATTTTCAGACAGCTAAGACCAAATTTTTACACCAGGCGTTCCAATATATTGATAAGAGGTCTGAAATTTCAGTCTCATGTCTAAATAGTCAATTAAGAGTGGCAAGTCTGAAAAAATCAGTCTGAATTTTCAGATTTTTTTTAACAGTGAAGACCTGTGTCTTGACAGGCGGAAGGGAAGTGGGGTGCGACATGCCTGGGAAGGGAGAGGGAGAGGGCAAGGGTTAATGGAATGTTATCCATTCGCCATTTTGGTCCACGAGATTCGAACCAATGGCCGCTAAACGGTCTACATGTACAATGAGACGTTTGCGTTGCCGACGCCCTACATAATTCTCAGGGCGGACCTCCTCTATTCTAGCAATGCAATCATTTAGCATGTCTAGAATTTTGAAGGGTCCCTCCCACGCTGCGTACAATTTGGTGGTTTTACCACGCCTACGACGACGATTGTACAACAAAACAATGTCGCCTGGCTTAAAGTACGTCAGCGTTGAGAATTTGTCGTAATGAGACTTAATTCGCAATGTCGCACGGTGGGTATTCTCCCGTACTAAATGGTGTATTTTGCTGAGGCGGTCTCGCAGTACTCCTGGGTACTGAGACAGAGCGACCTCTGGCAAACCCGGCGGGGGCACACCATGTTGTAAATCCTGTGGCACGCGCATGGGGCGGCCGTACAGGACCTCATACGGGGAGAAACCAGTCGTATCGTTGACTGATGCTCGATACGCATGGAGCACATGAGGCAAAAGGTCTGGCCAATTACTGGGCTGCTCGGCAGCTAGTACGGCAATTTGGCGTGTGAGACTACGAATGTAGTTCTCCACTTTACCATTACCAGCGGGCCGGCCTACAGACACGTGACATTTACGTGTCTTGTAGATCGCCATGACCTCCTTGAATAGTGCTGACTCAAAAGTTGAACCCTGGTCAGTCACTAATTCATAGGGCGCACCGAGGCGGCTGAACACTTGAGACACAAGTGCATTAGCCACTTCAGCGGCCTGCAGTGTACGTAAAGGCACTGCTTCTGGCCACGCGCTAAATGCCTCTACTACGACCATCACATGCCGATACCGCTCCGGGTAAGACGGCTGGAGTGGCCCTAGAAAGTCAACGTGAAAACGACCAAATAAAGTGCCTTCCCGAAACACTTTCATCGGTGCTCTCGTCTTTTCAGCTGGTCCTTTTACTTGCTGACAACGCAAGCACTTGATCGTATCCCAGACTTTAGTGTACATTCCAGGCCAATAAAATCGATCCCTCAACAATTTATAGCACTTGCTGACACCGAAGTGTGAGCCAGAGCTAGGGCCGGTATGGTACTGTAACACTAATCTGGTTGTACGATCAGCTGGGACCAAAATTTGTTTCCTCAGAAACATCGGATCACCTGAGGCATGTTCAAAACGCCGTTTGAGCACTCCATGCTCAATTACTAGCGAATTGAATTGCACCCAGAGACTCCTTGTGACGGGACCATGTCCAACAATTTGCTGGAAATGTGGTCGCTCGCCCTTGAGTACAGCCTGATAAATAGGGCCGATATCAGGGTCAGCTTGCTGAGCAGCTGACACCGTTGCATCGTCCCACTCAGTGCACTCAATTTGAAACGATCGCACCATGAAATTTGAATTGTCGTCATACGTGTCATTGTGGTCCTCTAAGCGCTTGCACGACCTGCAGTCAGGTGCGCAGGGGCGCTCAGGACGACGAGACAACGCATCCGCATTTGTCAGCTCTTTTCCCTTCATGTGACGTATTTCAAACCGAAATTCCTCTAGACGCATTATCCACCTGGCTAACTTCCCCTCCACTTGTTTGAAGGAGCGTAGCCATTGCAGGGCGGAATGGTCTGTATAGAAAATGAAGGGACGCCCGAGCAAGTAGAGCCTAAAAACTCTAGTGGCCTCCACCAGGGCGTACAGCTCTGCGTGGGTGGCACACAAGGCGCGCTTTAATCGTGGCATTTTCTTAGAGTGATAATGCAACACGACGGGGCGGCCATCTTGCTCCTGTGACAAAATGCACGCGACAGCTCTCGCGGAGGCGTCACAATGCACCGAGAAGACGGGAGTGGCTCGTTTGACCGACTGCCACCTGACCGACTTATAATTTAAAAAATATTGCATACAAATATGTTATAAAGATATTGAGATTAAAAATACACAATATAAGTATTCGGATATAAATAATCGAATATAAATATTCGAATATAAATAATCGAATATTTATATTAATAAAAATATTCGAATATTTATATTCGATTATAAATAATCGAATATAAATATTCGAATATAAATAATCGAATATAAATATTCGAATATAAATAATCGAATATTTATATTTCGCCGCGCTGCTGCCAACGCCGGCTGGCTTGACTTCGTGCTTATCGGCCAGCAAGTGTGTCTGTCTCTGTCGTTCCATAGGATGTGCTTATGAGAGAGACAAAGACGGACATACACACTGGGTGAACGAGCTCCGCTCCGCGGCAGAAGCGACATTACGAGGACCTCGCGGGAGTGGCTCGTTTGACCGACTGCCACCTGACCGACTTATGATTTAAAAAGTGCAATATAAATATTGCATACAAATATGTTATAAAGATATTGAGATTAAAAATACACAATATAAATATTCGAATATAAATAATCAAATATTTATATTCGAATAAAAATAATCGAATATAAATAATCGAATATTTATATTCGAATATAAATAATCGAATATTTATATTCGAATATAAATAATCGAATATAAATATTCAAATATATATATTCCGCCGCGCTGCTGCCAACGCCGGCTGGCTTGGCTTGGCCCTTATCGGCCAGCAAGTGTGTGTGTCTCTGTCGTGCCAGGATAGGATGTGCTTATAAGAGAGACAAAGACGGACATACACACTGGGTGAACGAGCTCCGCTCCACGGCAGTAGCGACATTACGAGGACTTCGCGACCTCGGCTGGGCCGTGGAGTTGACCCCGAGCCGCGGGGTACCTCGGCGGCGTATTGTGGGTTGCGCGGCCGTGGTAGGAGGCGATCGAGAGGCGCGGAGTGGAAGATAGACTCCACCTTGGCCGGCCTAGCACTGTGCGCCTGCAGACTCTAGCATAGGCAGACCGGCAGCACTCTTGCGTCTTCTCTGAAACACCCCGTAAAGCAAGCTCGGAGCTTATCGGCCAGCCAGTATGTCTGTCTTTGTCGCTCCATAGGGTGCGCTAATAAGAGAGACAAAGACATACACATACTGGGCGAACGTAGAGTCCTATATAGGACTCTATAGGCGAACGAGCTCCGGTCCGTATCCGGCGACAGACAGCGCCGGCTGGGTCCAGCCGAGCCTATCGAGCCACCCGCGCGGCTCTCCGGAGAGCTTCGGATTTACCCATACGCAAGAAGTGCGCGGCTCTCGGCGAGCCGCGGCGCTTGGCTAAGGGGCCGCGAGTTTGACACCCCTCGGGGAGAGGTGCCTTCTCCTAAGTCATTCCGCTGATCTACTGTTGGTGCGTTTGCTGTTTCTTCTAAATATAGGTGCTCAATAGAGCTAGAGTCTCTTCCGGAAAAGGGACTCATGTTTCATAAGTAAAACTGTATGGCTCAGCATCGCAAAAGGGAAAATAGACTCTAGAGGCTGACTGGCCGAGAAAGGTGCAATTGGTCATTCCCTCCGAACCCGACCCGCTGGGCTGCGCCCGACTGCCTGGTCCACCAGCCGTCCACACTCCCGGTTTATGCACTTTTTTGTACGTAGGTACGCAAGTGTATGTGCATGCGTAGCTTACGTAAAATATCTTACATAAATATGCAAAATATCGTACGTAGTTACGCACAATTTAAGCTTATTTATGCGTAGCTGTGTACGATTTTACGTACGCTACGCATGCACATAGACTTACATAGCTACGTGCAAAAAAGTACATAACCCGGGAGTGTGCGGGCCGGTCGAGCTGTAGGCGGCTGTAGGGCACATCGTGACTTCCACCAAAATGTGTTGGTCCTACACCAAAAGGTTTTCAGAGTACGAACCATACTCCGTGGGTGTATTACCAGCCGCTACCAGCCTCCCCACCGGGCGCAAACTTCTAGCTTCTAGCTTCCAGCTTACGCCTAACTTGGTCACTTGGACGTTTTCTCCAGTAAGGGGCCGTGCAGAAATAATGGCACGTGATTTTTTCGCCTCCCCCCCCCCCCTCCCCAGAGCTGTGCATGCGACGCAGATTTTGCCTCGCGCTGCCTCGCCGTTTGGCCCGCGGGGCAGGCGCTTCGGTAAAATAAGTGCGTCCCAGAGTGACTCGCCGAACATACGCCACCACTTCGGGTGTCCATGCGAGGCAGCCTGGAAGGCGGCCCACAGAACCCTAGCCGCGAGACAAGCGCGAGGCAAAATTTGCTTTGCATGCAAAGCTCTGCCCCTTAATCGTCACATCTCGTCACATCCGGACGAGACCCCCCACCCCCTCTGTGACCTATTTTTTGGAAGATGGAAGAAAATGAATGCTTAGTGTTCAAAAACTGTATTTCTTTCAGTATTCAGTCTTATTACAACAAAATTACATATGTTGCATTCTACATGACAGCGTGGCAGTGTAGGGCAGCCAGGCGCCGAGCGAGCAGTGCTGCACCGCGAAGCCCCGTCGTTGTTTTTCAGCGGATAAAGGCGATTTTTCGGGTAACTTGGGAAATAACGTCATAAGGGGTCGATCCCCCCTCCCCCTCGCCCACCTCACATCTCGTCACGTCGGGGCAAACCCTTCCCCCACCCCTAAAAAATTGCATGACGTTATTTTTGCACGGCCCCTTAACCCGATCAAAATTTATATCCCATCCACAAAATTTAAGATAATCACCGAAACACTGAATTCAAAATGTGCCAATGAATAAGGTGGCCAGTACTGTGAGAGGTGACTACGCGGCATAAACGCAGTGCGCTCGTGCGCTGATTCGAAATCGGCACGTTTGAATTCTCGCGCTCCAGCTCGTGCAATTTGACCAACATGAGATATATAATTCTATCAGTTACATATGTTTTCAGAGATAGTGAGGTTTAAAATTATCTTTCATAGTAAATAATAAATATTATTTGATCATTCTCAATTACAATGGTGGTAAACTGAAGTGTTCGTGTGCATCGGCCCATACTTTTAATTTTCTGTGTTTGGTGCGCCTAATCAGTCGACCGGCAACGTCCATAACCTCCCAGAACGTTCATCTTTGCTGAGCGCTGTGCTTGTTATTGAAGTTTCGTGTTCTTTTGAAGTTTGTCGGCTAGTTTCTATCATGTTCAACATTTGTGTCGATGTCCTAGTGGCTATTGAATGTGCAGAAATGATAGGAATTTTGGTGGAAAGACAGAAATTGATTAATAGTCACAAAACTATATACTGAGCCTAATTCAAACTCAAAATGTCTTGAAAGTCTAAAATGGTTTTTATGGGCCAAGTAAAGGTCGACGTGATCCATAAACAGGAAGCATCGTGTTTTATTGTGAAATGGATACTACATGCTGGTGATGACATCTGTTTTGGAAAGGTATGTTTTTCTAAATTTTCATGGCGCTTCATTTGTCCTGGTTTTTTAGTTTCTTCTCACTTACATTGAGTGACTTTGTATTCCTTCCTTTCATATTGAACTTCTCTTGGTTTCAGTCTGGCTTCATTCTATATTTTCCTAATGGTCACTAAATAAAGTTGCAAATGCAAAATTGGAGATGAGCGGTAAGTCAACAATAGTGTCTCCCTGCTGTCCCAAGAGTAGGAAATAATATGCATAGAAAACTAGGAGGATCTTCATTACTGAAACAGGAGAACCAATTCAAATTTTGGGGAATTAAATGCTGACAATTTTTTGATTCGGTTATTCGGTTCCCATCCTAGAAATTTTAATTAATTATTATTATCCTTTGGTGCGCTCATTATTTTATGTCTTATCTATCTGATAATAATATCCAAATTGATTTGTTCTTAAACGATGTATATTTTTGGTTGTAGTGAAGTATTTTTGAACAAAAGGTCAGATATCTTTCAAGTAATATTGAGTTGGGAAGTTAAAAAATGTGGCCAGTACGCAATCTCTTTATAACTATTTTACAGTTGATTCTGGTGAACACTATGGTTCACATTGAATACATATATTAAAATTAAAAAAGTAAATATCTTTTTCCTCTTACTTAAGGTGGAAAACACCCAATAAATTGCCTAATTTGAATAGTTTTGCAAAAATCCCTTAAAATGCATGAAATTGGTGCAGGTGAGGTTTTTCTTCATCACCTCTATCTTCTGATAGTGTAAAACACATCAGATAGACCCAGAGAAGCATTTAAAATTGTCAAGGTTATAAGCGCTTTCATATCTGGACCATTTCTAATTTTACATCTTTTGCGCTGCCTTCCCCGGAACTATTTTACTTACAGATCTAGGTGTGGGCTAATCTTAACAATAAATCAAGAAGACATGGGAGTCGAGGGCCTATTTTCAGTTTTATTTAATTTATTTGTGTTTTGAACAGTTTGGATCAAAAATCATTAAGAATTTTGTATCAAGCTATTCCTGAAAAAATATAATTTAGTAAAACTCAAAGAATACCCTGGTGCCCCATTCCTTATTGATTTTGATTTAAATATGAGCCCACACCTACATCTGTAAGCCAAATACTTCCGGGGGAAAGCAGCGCCAAAGATGCCTAAGTGGAAATGGTCCATACACCAGAGCGCTTCAAACCGAAACCTTATGAAATGCTTCTCTGGGTCTATGTTATTTGTGTTTCACTATCAAAAGATAAAGGAGATGAAGGATACTATCACCTGCACCAGTTTCAGTAATTTTAAGGGATTTATGCAAAATTTGTCAATGCAGCCAGCCAGAAGTGGCAGTTTTAATGGGTATTTAAGATTTTAATATCAAAGCAGTACACTTGCCACTCTTGTATACATTTTTAGGGACATACAATATGTTTCTAAATGTACCCATCATAGTTTTATAAGCAAATAAGAATTTTTGTTGAGCTGCACTAGGTTTAAATTTTGTTTTCAGGGCAGAAGCCACCTGACAGCGGAGCTGTATTCAAATGACTTTACTTCACTCTATCGTTACAATATTCTCTAACAATTTATTATGATAATTTTCATTAGTTTGGTACTTTGTCTTCATATTCATACTATGATTGGCTCTAAATAATTCATCTGTTTGGTATTTTTCTCTCATTTTCAAACTATGGAATTCTCTAAATGACTCATCATTTTCATATTTTTTCCTGTTTTGTTCAGTTTTAGTATTTCTTACGTCAGCATTAGTTTTATACCTCTTGGATACTTGTTGAACATTTCTTTCTTTCATTTCATCTGTTCTTTCATACTTGTTTTGAACTGAACGAATTCTTAAATCATAAAGTTTATTAGTCAGGTTTGCTGCTGAAGTGGATGCAATTGATACGTTTTCAATTTTTTGCTCAATATTAATTACATTAGTGTTTTGATTAATATTACTCTTATTATTTTTTGCTTGTCTAGCTAGTTCAAGTTTTGACATTTTTTTTTGTAATATCATTTGAATGTTTGAAAGACTTTTCTAATGAATTGGTCCTAATACTTGTTGCAGGACTAATAATAAGTAATGGAGCAATATTAAATTGACATGTAGCACATTGCACTGTAGCAGCTGAAGAACATGTTACACAGTTATATAAATTTTTCAAATGTTGTACCATCTGGCCTACATCAGTAAAGCTAATCAAAACTGCTGTACCGTTTTCACCATTAGTTAAGCCATTCTTACCTCTTTTATGAGAGTCAAATATATGGTACTCATTTTCAATTTTCATTATACTTATTGATTCCAGTTTGCAGGTGAATACGCCATATTTGTATTTATGAAAGAAGCATAACATTGCATCGTCAATGCAGTAGTTGACAATTCCATGATCCACTGAAGCAATGTTGTTCATTGAAGTTCCATCATATATATCATTACTTTGTACTTCAAATTTAATCTAAAAAAAATATATGACTTATTTTGAAAAATCCATCTTTTTATATAAGAATTTTTTTTTTTTTTACCTACCTCATTATCTGCAAACATTACAGTTGAATGTAATTCATTTGGCCTTAAATATATATTATGTCTATAAGTGGTTGGTAACAGTTCATAAGAAAGCTCAAATAATTGGTTGCCAGCCATTAAACATTCATCGACACATTGCGAAGTCCAAAGGTTAGGATGTAACACATGGGCTTTGCAGATTGCCGCAACTGCATTAGCGGAGCATTGCCTACCAAAATAGTTTGGAAATCTAACATAATCAGATTGGTCAAAAGTGCCACTTAAAACACGCATGGTGTTTGCAAAAATTGCAACTTTAAACCAAAGAACACAGGGAAAGTAAGGGAAAGCCCAACAATTCACAACTGTGTAGTTGATGCTCAAACATCAACTTAAGTAGAAAAATTTATGGTTTGGTTGAATACTTTTATTTTGCTAAAGTATAACATGTTCTTATGTAAAAGAAAATGTTGAGTCTTAATTAGCATTTAGAAATGAATTAATGTTACTGACTCTTGCTTAACGATACCCATTTTGTGATTAGTTTTTATGTTATGTTGGTAAGCTGCGTTCTAGGCCCCGCCCACTTTGAAATAAAATTATTGCAAGGCGGAATTACAGTCCCAGCCAACAATCAGGAGCCGCAGCCGCCAGCTAGTAGTCGCGTTTAAAACTGTCCTGCACCCAGGGAAATGTGTTCTTGAACCAATGCAGATTTGCACCAAATTAAGCCAAAACTGGCATTGGCTGTTCCTGTTAAGTTTTTTCTTGTTCTTAGAGGATTTGGGCATTAAAGTAAGAAATATTTTGCATAGCAGATCTAATGGACTGGAGAACCACTTTCAAGCACAGACCGTTCTTGAATTAATGTGAAAAACCATCAATTTGCGGCCCGTTCAGGCATAGCTATGAAGGCTCTATCTGTCTTGAAATTTCGTGGCATTGAATGCAGTCCAGTATTTTCTAAAGATTGTTTGATACATAATCAAGATAGCTCTCTAGAACAGCCAAGAACGTATGTCTTGAAAATTCAAGAACCGTGTTCTTGTGTTATTGATTGTGTCTTTATGTGAAATTTACATGGCTCTTGGTACTCTAGTGATAGATTCAAATGCAAATCGATGTAGCGTGAGTAGAGCTATTTTATTTATTGGCTTATTTTTGAAAATTAAATAAATTTTGCCGCTAGTGGTTTTTAGAAAATGTCATTTATTTACTCAATTGTCTATTAATCACATATACGTACGTACAATATTTACATTGCGTGTCGCAAAGACACAACACATTTCGCATCAGTTGGGCATCTACGCATCCAAAGCGGAGTATGATAAATCATATCTGCATGGTGCGGATTCCATTGATCGAAGTCATCAATTTCATAGGCCCAAATGTGATGACGAAACCACACAGTTCTTTTTACATTCAGAATAAAGGAAATACTATTGTTTGACAAAATTATATGTGATATTATCCCAAATGTTGGATAAATATCAGCAATATCTAATACAACAATCATATTTGGCTTATACAATGTACCAAAGACTTCAACACTTTGAGTTGTACTTATTTTATCGAACGCCCCATAAGGTAAGATGTGAGAGAACAAGTTGAACGATTGAAGAGTGTGGGCTGGCTGGTCCGTGACCTTGGAAATATAATGGTGTTTCTGAAGACCGTCTCCTGGCCGTAATAACCGTTCACATAAATTTAGTTGAAACTTTATAGCTGTAGATAGGGGAAAATTTAGTCTTGAATTGCATACTTTGGCATACTTTTTGCCCTTGCGATGATTTCGCTCACAAACAAAGGTAGTAAGATGTACTAACGGGCCAAGCTTTTTCAGGAGCTGGCCATAATGCTGGGTTAAATGATGTTTTGGTTTAACATCGCCAAAGTATCTAATACTTAGTTCATGGTGTTCTGATATTAAAGTGTCTAAATATATATCCCTTCCAGGGTAGAACACAGGACACAAAACTATGTCTAAAATTTGCCTTGTCAAGAGGTAAAATTCCCACACACCATTATTTTCGGGAATAAGATCTCCAACCATCTCACCTAGATACCGCCCTAGACACAAAAATTCGCATGCTGACAAATTAAGTGTGCAGTCTTGCAACTTTTCAACAGTGATGTGACTAGTAGGAGGCTTATTGCTATTTTCACTAGGCCCATAATCAAAACTCAAAATTCTATCACGTAGCATTTGTATATCAAAGAACCCTCTCACATGAATTAGATAATACAGTTTACGACATAAGTCATATTTGAGCAAACCCTCATAGACGTCATGCAACAGATCGCACGAGGAGTAGACGCAATGGTAAGAAGACATATCATTCCATATGCACCTTTCCTTGATACCCGTTTCTCTTTCATTATTCAAAGCCACGTCTTCATAATAAGCGATAGTTCGCAACAGTTCCCTAGGAACAGCAGCAAAATTACGGGACAAAACATATCTGTGCATCTTACAAAAGCGGCACATATAGTTGCCTCTAAAACCTTCGATGAAACCTTGGATAGAATTTATGCCAGCATTATCAGCAATCATAAGACATACTGAAAAATATTCCTGAAGGTCTACTAAATTGTTTCTGACAAATATTCCCTCCTCTTGCAGGATCTTAATTTCTTGAAGAACAGGATAAAAAGTAGCAGCATTACCAAACTGTTTCCGATGAGATGATTCAAAGATATAAAACAAAAACATGTTCTCAAGTAAAGCAACATGTTCAGGGGGTAAGCACGGGAAATTTGCATAGAGAGCACCCAGAGAATGATTGTTTCTGTGAGAACCTAATGGATTATCGGTCTCGTAGTCATCAAAATGTAAATGGAGCGGAAAAACTATTCTGTTGGGACTAAATTGGCCTGATATTGTTTTCCAAAGCTCACCTTGAACAAAGTTGCACAATAAAGGGTTATTTTCCAGCTGGTTAACATAAGTACAAATCGACTCAAACATACCAGGAAGCTGTAAAAAGACTTTCAGAACATGTCGAAGCGGAACGAGTTGACCGTAAACTGGGCTTCGAACTAGCTGAACCACATTATTTTCTTTCAGATTTTTTTCTACTTGTCAAATTTCAAAGGATTGAGGACGCACAAAAGCACCAGTGCGTTCAAGCTCTTTAAATCTTCTATGCTCTGAAGACATGTATTCAAAAGGGTCCTCCAAAACAGAAAACATTTGCTCAATTTTCACTAGTGACGCAGCATAATTGTCATCGTCACTGTCACACATCTCTAACAAGTTAAAAACATTTTGTTTCAAGTTATATATAGCACTTCCAAACAATGCACCAGTTGCTGAAAGTACATCGTCTACGAGTTTACGGGTCGTACTTGGATTGCAGTAGAGATGGGCAACAAACACTTGAATATTTTCATAGAAGTTTTCCACAAAATGTTCTAGGGTCAATACATTAGGAATTTCTTCATTTAAATCGTTTAGGTTTGCATCATCTGGAACTTCTACCTCATGGAGATTCACTGCATCATGGAGTGGCTCTGGTTGAGTGTGCTCTTGAGCATGGTCTGCATGTCGAGTTTTTAAGTGGTGCACTAATTTAGCACAAGAATGATAAGTAAGATTGCAGTTAGGCTGCTTACATGGATATGACTGTCTCGGCAAACCATTGTGAACAATCCGCACATGATATGAAAATTCTTCGACGACCGGAAATACCCGAGGGCAGAAACAACACATCAGAGGCATTGTAAATATATATTCACATATAAGTGTATATGTGGCAAATTTACAAAGTACAATTATTTGTATGCATTGACCCAATTATGGTGAATAAAGCAGCTCTTATCCCATTCAGTTTTAAATTTGTAAACAGCTCGCTGCAAAACAACCCAAATGTGGTTGCTTTCTGGTGGGTAAGCTATATGCAAAGCATGAAATGATTTAAAAAACAAATCTAAAGCTGCAACTACGCCGTCCACACGATACAGTAAATCAGCCACTGACACATAGGCTTGCTGCACCGCGTTTTCAGAAGGACCAATGAGGACAATTAGTGGCTGTCCACCCCCATCTTGATTCTTTAGCACTTCCCTTCGGCTTGCAATGGCCTTCTTTATGTCACCAATAACCTGCAAAATTATGAAAAACATGTGAAATTAGACCTAAAGTCAGTATTTAATATTCAGAAACTTTCAATAATATAGAAGATTTTTTTCTTACCGGTACATACACAAGATAGCTATCCCTTGCCACAGCTATGGGAATGCGCACCTTCGTGCCGTTGTGGGTGATTGTGTGATTGGGGCGCAGTGCAGGTAGACAATACAGCAAAATGCTTGCTTGGTTATCTGTAAGTAAGAAATTATAATCAGAAATGGATCAGAAAAAAATGACAGTAGAAAAGGCTACTTCATACCTGAAAGCGAAGGCATTTAAAACGATTGCAATTTCAAGTGATCCTTACCTTGGCTGAGGGATGCATCAAAAGTGCTAAAAACTTTAGCTGTCACTTTATCTTTTACGTCGTTTCTAATAAGAGTAATAGTTGTCTTGCAAAAGTTTTCCCAATTATTATAAAGGTTGTCAGCACAGTCATAGAGCAGCTTGAAGTCTGATAAGATCTGTTGAGCGAAGTTTGACGATTAGAAATTGCGCTGTAGGGTAGGTAGAAAAGCCAAACAAAGTATAATATAGTACTAACCAGTTCATATCCTGATTTATGTTCAAGCACTTTCCACTCCTGCAAGTACACGTTGATAAACTTTTCATCTCCCATGAATATTTGCTTTAATCTAAATGGTGCCGCTGCTGTCCACTGTTGTAAGACTTTTGGCCAAGGACTTCTGCCGTGCCTAATCCATGCTACTGCCCCATTCACTTCATCTGTGACGGCTAGAAAATTTAAAATAGAGTTAGCACCATAGCTATTTGTGGCACTTCCAACTATCTTTGCACATATTTAAAAAAAAAAAAAATAACTTACGCTGATTCAGTACATCTGCAATGGAGCTGGACTGTAGCGAAGTGTCAGAGCAAGCAGGGTGAGATTGCTGTGCTACTTTAGCCAAAGTGTTACGTTTCCCCTTCTCATTGCGTAGCTTATCAGCTAGCTTTCCCGTTGGGTGATAACGCTTCAGAACTTTATCAGGACCCCTGTACCAGTCATCCTGAAACAATAAATTTAGTTCAGACGCGCTATTACACTCACAAATCCAAACAATATATGTGAACACAAAAATAACTTACAGTACTCTCATTAGGAAAAAGCTTCACAATCTTTTCAGCCAGAATCGTGAACAGTGAATGAGAGGGCTCATCAGTCACACTAAACACAAAATCAATTATAATTTTTGTGATGTGTTTTCTGTGTTCCTGATGTAGTGTCGGCTTTACTTCTCCGTCGTCCCCACTTTGCTCATACGCCAGCAAAACATGCTTTCCAATATGGTGGTTAAGTAACAAGTCCTTCAAATCCTGAAATATATACAATAAATTAAATTTATATAAAACACTGACAAACATATCCGCAATTTTTTACGAAACAATGGACAATACTTACCAGAGCTTCATACCTTGCCGCTTCACTCAAACAAGACAACTTTTTGGCGGCAAGAGAAGGAGGGGGTGCGGTGGCGCCTCTGCGCCTCTTCGACCCTGGTTTCTCTGGACCGGTGCTGGTCGAAGTGGACGGGCCGGTCAAAGTGGACGGACCGGCCACAGATGAAGTTCCGACCAAAGAGGAAGTTCCAACTGCAGATGAAGTGGTGGTTACAGAGGAAATGGTGGTCACAGCGGAAGTAGCGATCACAGCGGAAGTGTTAGTCACACTAGCAGTGACAGGAGACTGCGCATTCCGGGAATCCTCCTGCAACAGCACGGCGGTAACATTAAAATTTGGAGTAAATTTATGATATGGAAGCGGACAACAAGCTGATACTTACAAGCTTGAACTGACGTATTCTCTTTAAAAGCCGAAGTTGATCCCCGAAATTTAAAGTGATTCTATCGACTGTGTCATTAGTGATCTCCAACAATGTCTCGACGTCCAACCCTAACTCTGCAATTTAAAAAAAAAAATACAAATAAGGCCCGAGATAATACAGCAAACCCGAAAAAGTTCGAAAAGAGCATAATTTGCGATGCTACCAAGCAGTTGCCGGTTAGCGCAGTGGGGCGTAACGCAATATCTTTTACCACCGGGCCGGCCCGGCCCCGGCCCGCGACCCCCGGCCCCCGGCCCTGCCGGCTGACCGTCCCTCTTCCCCCTCCACAGTGAACAAAGCCGTGGTTGGGTGGGGCGTAACGCAATATCTTTTACCCCCGGCCCGGCCGGGCCCCGGCCTGCGACCCTGCCGGCTGACCGTCCCTCTCCCCCCTCCACAGTAAACAAAGCCGTGGTTGGGTGGGGCGTAACGCAATACCTTTTACCCCCGGCCCGGCCGCGGCCGGGCCCCGGCCTGCGACCCTGCCGGCTTACCGCCTCTCTTCCCCCCTCCACAGTAAACAAAGCCGTGGTTGGGTGGGGCGTAACGCAATATCTTTTACCCCCGGCCCGGCCGCGGCCGGGCCCCGGCCTGCGACCCTGCCGGCTGACCGCCCCTCTTCCCCCCTCCACAGTAAACAAAGCCGTGGTTGGGTGGGGCGTAACGCAATATCTTTTACCCCCGGCCCGGCCCCGCCCCGGCCTGCGACCCTGCCGGCTGACCGTCCCTCTTCCCCCCTCCACAGTAAACAAAGCCGTGGTTGGGTGGGGCGTAACGCAATATCTTTTACCCCCGGCCCGGCCGCGGCCGGGCCCCGGCCTGCGACCCTGCCGGCTTACCGCCCCTCTTCCCCCCTCCACAGTAAACAAAGCCGTGGTTGGGTGGGGCGTAACGCAATATCTTTTACCCCCGGCCCGGCCGGGCCCCGGCCTGCGACCCTGCCGGCTGACCGTCCCTCTCCCCCCTCCACAGTAAACAAAGCCGTGGTTGGGTGGGGCGTAACGCAATATCTTTTACCTCGGCCTCGGCCGCGGCCGGGCCCCGGCCTGCGACCCCGCCGGCTGACCGCCCCTCTTCCCCCCTCCACAGTAAACAAAGCCGTGGTTGGGTGGGGCGTAACGCAATATCTTTTACCCCCGGCCCGGCCCCGCCCCGGCCTGCGACCACCGTCCTTCTTCCCCCCTCCACAGTAAACAAAGCCGTGGTTGGGTGGGGCGTAACGCAATATATTTTACCACCGGCCCCCGGCCCCCGGCCCCGGCTCCCGGCCCCCGGCGCTCGGGCCCGGCCCCCGGCCCCGGCCCTATATCAATGTTGACTTTTTATGAAAAACACGTGCCCTCTGTTTAGCCGTTCTGAACACAAACTTTTAACTAAATAGGGATCATATAAATCTTACCTTCACATTTGTCGACGAGGCGTTCCAAATCCCATTCCCGTAACAGGTCTGCTAGTTCCATGCCAATCGTTGCACTACTTTTAAAATCAACACTCTACCGAAACGATATGCAAACACGCAACCGCACCGGACACTTCTGCGCTGGTCTGCACTGGTCAGCTGTGTCGGACAGCTACAGGGGACAGGGGAGAGGGGGGGGGGGGGCGGGCACGGCTCAGCGGCTCGGCAGCTGAGTTCGGCTCGTCTGGTCCGGCTCGGCGCGCTGCCCCGGCCCCCGCGCCCCCGCCCCCGCTCTTCTTCCCCTCACCTGTCATTTCCACTGAAGGCACGCGCACGGCGCACCTAAGAAGCCTCCGAACGAGCCACTTCCCCCGCCACAGTGGTAGCTCAGTCGGATGAGGCACGGCGGTCGGGTAGTCCGCTCGGGAGCCTGGGGTTCAACTCCCAGCATCCGTGTTTTAGATTTTCTTCGATAAAAGGTTTGCGCTACTCTCCCATGGTCTTTAGAAAGGTCGTAAAACAAGAACAAGTGTTCTTAAAGCAGGCGAGTGAATAAGAGCAATAGTTCTTGACAATAGAGCAGGCTAAAATCAAGAATGTTCGTTCTAGAATCCAGTAGAGATAAGGAAAATCAGAAGTTTAGAGAGATTCTGGCGTTGAATCAAGAACACATTTCCCTGGGTGTGATCCTCCATCCTTTTACACGGCGCGAAACTCCTGCGATTCAGACGTGACCACTCACGCTGAGAAACTTTTGGGCATCAAGGTACAAAGCAACAAGTGATCTTTTTCATTGGTCGGGAAAAACCGCGAAATAGTTTTATTGGTCAAGCTTTCCCTGACCCGGCTCGGACTTGCTGCTCCGCTCGTAATTACCATAGAAACAGCGAATGCAAACTAATTTTATGCAAATTTGGCCGAACAGTTTGACATCAGACCTATTTCAAACAAGCAGGCCCGCCCTACCGCCAAACGTCGTTGCCAGCTCCGCTTCGCTACGCTGGCAACTCCGTTCGGCAGGGGCTTGATTTGCTTATTCAGCCGGCGGCGTTCGGTCAGGGCCTTCGGCCCGACCCTAAAGCCTCAAAGCGTCTTCTTCACTTTAAATCATCAGGCCTTCGGCCCTGAACTGGCATTCCCTTTGGTAATATTAAAAGTTTGTAACGGTGAACCACCGTAACTACAGCCCTCCTTCTGCTTTGAAAACGCGCTGCTAGTATAGGGATTATAGAGCCGTGTTTTCAAAACGGTCACTACTTACGTACAACTCTCAAAATTCGGTTTATGGGGCTGCAAAATTACGCAAAACCCATTACACGACATGCAGCATAGTGTTTTCAGTTATTTCGGTCGTCGATAGGGCTTTAGTGCCAAAACTGTAAGAGATAGAGCGAAACGGACGAAATTTTGGCCCAAAGGGTCGCAAAATGACGCAAAACCCATGACACGATACCCAACGTGATGTTTTCAGTTATTTCGGTCGTCGATAGGGCTTTAGTACCAAAACTGTAAGAGATAGAGCGAAACGGACGAAATTTTGGCCCAAGGGCCGCAAAATGACGCAAAACCCATGACACGATGCTCAACGTGATGTTTTCGGATATTTCGCTCGTCGACGTGGCTGTAGCGCCGAAACGGTAAGAGATAGAGCGAAACGGACGAAATTTTGGCCCAGGGGGCCCTAACTCGACGAGATACCCCTTAGGAGACCATAAAATTTTATTAAAAATATTTTTTATTTTCAGTTTTGCAAAACTTTAATAATTTTTTTCAGTGCCTTAATGAGGGTTGGCAGGATTTGCACCAGGCGTTTCGGTGCCTAGGAGTGACCCTTAAGATACCCTAAAAATTTCAACTCTCTAGCTCAACTCCTTCGAGTGGAACAGACAAACAGACAGACAAACAAACAGACAGACAGACACCAGATCGATTGCATAAGCCCGCTCTGAAGCTTTTTCAAAGCAGAAGGGCGGGCTAAAAACTCCTAATTTTTCGCAGTATTTTTCATTTAAATGTGATGGGAATCGTATAGACACAATCGGCTGCGGCCATAAGGGGCCATCGTCAAGAATAAAAAAAATTCTAACGCTAACGCGTTAAACGGCCCCCTAGGTTTTAACACTTACCTTTAAATTACAAAGAATGAATTCATATACATTTAAAACTGTGCGTGAGAACCAAATCATACATTTTATTTGTAGCAACACAAATGGCGCCCCTCAGGCTAGCTATCAACAACGCCGCTTGGCGACCCCTCAAGTCCAACCAAAAATAATTAAGTCGTAATTCTAAATTTGAAAACGAAATAAATGGGCGTTGTCACATTTTAGCAAAAACTTTTTAGAGCTTTATTTCTATTCGCATTGCGTAGATAAGAAAAATAAATTACAGCAAACGTTAAAAACATGGGCCTGAAGGGAATAAATATAAGGTTGGCATTGTTAGCGTCCCGCCGGCTCGACTCGGCCTGGCTGCTCAGCTCGTCATTGCCATAGAAACGGACGATGCAAACTCGTTTTAAGCAAGAACGTATGGACAGTTTGACATGAGACCTATTTCAGAAATTTTCTAATTTTTCATAGTATTTTTCAGTAGAATTTGGTGTAAATCGGTTCGGCAGGATCAGCTGCACCCATAAGGGGCCATCGTCAAGAATAAATAAATAAAAAACTTTCTGGCGAAAGCAATAGGCACCCCTAACGGGGGCCTAAAAAAAAAACTCACTGGCGTGAGCAATAGGCACCCCTAACGGGGGCCTAAAAATACAATGACATGCCATAAAAATCTCAGTTTGGGGTCAACTCCACTATCAACTTCTTCCGTTTCACAGCACATATAACATTTATCTCACCCGTTGTGATGAACCTTTTAGAAGTAAAATTTAGCACTGACTTTGTCGTTATGTGCCGACTTATAATTTTACAGTGCAGATTCTCGCCCGAAAAGGGAGAGGGCATTTTCTTTGCTTATTTAGAGTAAGAATTTTAACTTCATTGTCTTGCAGCGAGATATTTTTAGCCCTGTTCTATATGAGAAAGAATTTCTTAGCCTCATTTTATTTTAGGATGAATCCTTACTTTATGTGGGCGAGATCACAAATTTTTTCTGAAATACAGCAGGCAAAAAAAAATTCATTCTTTAGAGAGTAATAAGTCATCCGTACTGGAGCAAGAATCGGGACTCCTACAAATTCGGTGAAGGGTGAAATGCCGGGGAATGTTTACATACAGACGACAGAGGGGTGAGGGGGACATGGAGGGGAGAGGGCACATCGACACAGTTGGAGTACTCACCGCAAGTTGGCGCTGATCAGGCCCATTGGTAACCTACATTTACCCTGGTATGTAGTGAATTATAAAAGTGCTTGGGTTGTTCTTTTCCGAATCCTTATCTTGTTTGTCGCATCAAAAGACTCGGAAAACGAAGTCGGTATGTCGTAAATCGGACAAAAACTTGCAAGTCGACATTTTATGGCGAAGTCACGATTTTAGACTAGACCACTACTCCCGTTTACTGGTATAAATATGGTCATGACACAAGGTGGAGCACAGTTGCGATTCCATGTACAAGCAATGAACCGCTTCGTAATCATCTGTGCCGTGCTCGCTGCGCTGGTGGTAAGTACTTAAATAATTATGAGTTCTGTTATATTTTGCACTGCCCTTACAAAAATGGAAGGTCTTACTTTGTCCCTATTAAGTTCCTGAGTTGTCCCTCAGATAGCTGAGGGACTGAAACGGGATTTCACGTGTTCTGTAATCCCTCTGAAGTTCCTCTTTAGTGAAATCCCTCCGAAGTTCCTTTTGCCTCCAATCCATCTATTGGCGCTGTTTACATAACATAGAAAAGAAGACTTCATAGACGATTTTAAATGTGTCAGACGACTTCAGAGGGGCCGCAGATAGACTACAAAAGTATATATGGTGACATGAGCACATAATGAAACTAGTTTGAGTCAAAAAGGTGCGCTGTGCCGTCTTGCTGTAGCGGCAGTGCATCGCTCAATTTTAGAGGGATTTGGGAGCGCCAGTTGGGACTTTAGAGGGATTGAAGCGTATGGGATTCTGAAATCCCAAATTCCTTTTTTGCTCCCTCTTTGGACATCCAGGGGATTTCGTTCAGGGATTACCCAGGGAATTTCAAAAAAGGAACTTCAGAGGGAGGTCGTTTTCTGTTAGGGAGCTCACGCACTTCGCCGCTCGCGTTGAAAACTCCCGTAGTTCGTTACCGGCCGCTGCGCTGCCGATCGGGCCAGCGACCGTCAAAACCCGCCTCGCTGCGCGCGCGGTGATCTTCAACTACGCGTGTTTTGCACGTAGCGGACAACTGCGTGAGTTTTGAAACGCACGGATGAACTGCGTGAGTTTTGAAACGGGCGGATGAACTGCGTGCGTTTTAGTTTAAGGTGCTGATCTAGGATTCAGCTCATCGGTGGTTTATTGGAAAGGTCATCAAATTACCATTCAAATGTACCTCTAATAGTCCAAATCCTAGATAAGGAACCGACCGCGCAACACGAACAAAGTTAGGCCCACCCTACTGATTACCTCAGCTGCGGGCACTCGCATTTACCTGCTTCAGGTGTACAAATGGGAATAGGTGTAGGGGATCCACAAAATTGGGTCTTTGGTTGTCATAGTGGTCGATATACCTCCCTGACCCTTCTTTGCAGGCAGTGTTTGCCTCCGCCGCACCCTCCGACAACGGCAAATGGTTCAGGGAGCCGGGCAGCCCTACGGAGCGCCGCACCATCAAGGATGGCATCGGCCAGCAGATCGACTACACCCACAACGTTATCACCGGGCACCGGACCAGTGGCTACCTAGCTCTAGGCGAGAACGCACGCCACTCCTCACCCGAGCGGAATGGGCAGCCCAGCACAGGCGGCGAGGCCTCCACCTCGCAAAAAAGGAAAAAGGGCAAGGGCAAGTGAGCCTAACGCACCAGGCACAATAAAATCGATACGGATAAACCTTTGATCTTCTTAATTCGCTGAGCGGAGCTCAGCGCCACTGGAATGCTAAAAAAGTTCAATGTTTGTGTTTATGTCTGTGTGTCTGTGTGTCAATCTGTCTGTATGTATGTCTGTCTGTGCGCACGATACCTCGAGAACAAGTTGAGATATCGAGCTGGAATTTTTACTGTAGCTTCCTTGCCCAAAAAGCTCGGTAAAGTTCAACACTGGGCAATCTAGCTCAAAAATTGACATTGTGAAAAAATAATAAACTATTTTTGAAAAAAAAAAATACATTTTTTTACAGTGTCCTAAGGTGTAACTTGTCAAGTTGCAGTCCTGTGGACGAAATTTTCGTCCGTTTTGGGGTCTAGCACGAAATCTCCACATGAAAAACCTCAAAAAAAAAATTGGAAGGAAATTTACCTCCACGGGAAACTTCCTCCACAGCATGTGGCATGTGGACGTGAAAATGACTCTACTGGAAAGTTCCTCCAAAGTGTGGAGTTAAAAAGCATTCAGGTAGTTGGAAAGAAATCTCTTCCACAGCAATCTTTCGGAAATAGTTCCACATTGCTGAATACAAAAATACCTCCACGTAACAACACCTCCACAGCTGGGAATGAACGGCAAGCGCGTGCATACTCATGCACGCCTGTTAAGCCGCACGCACACACACACACACACACAGGAGGACCGCGCGCACGCATACATTAGCATTAGCATGAGACTAGCAAACCAAGGCTGAGACATTTAGTTCAAAATCAGGAATGATGGGTGCCATTTTCCATTGAAGTTCCACTTTGAATCATTTCACATCAGTCATCACAATAAAGGGCATAAAAGGTAGCAAGACAATTTAGAGACCTCAATATGGAGACACTATTTAAGGTATTCATAGAACGTAGGAAGATAATTTATGGACCTCAATGTGGGGACAGAATTTGGGGGCACCAAAGTGGGACAAAATTTGGGGACACCAATGTCTAGAGCTAGAGTGCCCAGTTTCGAACTCGACCGAGCTTTGTAGGCCAAGAAGCTACAGTAAAAGTTTCAACTCGACGTCTCAACTCGTGTGATCATAAAAAAAATATCATTATTTTGAATGGATCACTTTTGTAATTTGATTATTACATAGCACTTTCAGATGCTGATTCAGTATCCGATTGAAGTTTGACAAGCCATGGATTGTCATTTGATGGTGGTAACTGAAAAAGATTATTGCCGCTTGTAATTATAATTATTTTTTTTATTTTTAATTGTTGCTGTATGGCTTGGAAATAATACAAACCTTTTGTCTCATCTTTTTGGAGCGTTCCCTGAGCTTCACTCAATATTTTAGTACTTCACTGACAGAATGGGGGCCTCCGGGGATTCTTGTTGTCTTTCTTGTTTTCTTCCACTGCTCTTTTGCAGGTTTCTTGGTTTGTGGTCCTTCAGTAGGCTCAATCGTCTTTTTTCTTTTATTGATTCTTGGAAATCTGGCATTATATTGGTATTCAATTATTCTGGCTTCTGTTTCACTGACTGATTGTTTTGAATATCTTGATGCTCTTAGGCGTTTCTTTGAGGCGAAATCCTCTTTCTTAATTAACTTAAATCTTAGCTCAACAGCAGAGTTTGTCAAAGGATTTTCTGCTGTATCAATGGCCATTGTCTGCAGATATTTTGACTACAAGGGGAAGTACGCCAGGTAGTACCGTAAGAGGTATGGTACAACTTGTGGGAGGGAGAAAGGGTTTTCAGGCAGTGATTTACTTTCCTCTTGAGTAAATTTAATATTTTTCACAGAGTTGGCAGCAGCGGAAAATATCTTGAAGTATAGACTGTCCTCGTACTGTGGATTACTGTCAGATACTGGAGTACCCTCCTTCTCACAGTCATCAATCAATTCTTCACGCAAATAATCATCAGCTTTGTCCGGGTCAGATATTGGTTCAGCACCAAGGCTGTCAGAAAGTTAAATGTAAATGATTTAAATTTATAGACTAATCTATAATTTTTCAAAAAGTTAAGAAAATTTAGTTGTAAGACATATGAACATTTAAATTACCTGGAAGCAAGCCAATCAATAGAATCCACAACATCTTTTGAGCGCTTAGAGGTATTCACCACTTGCACAAGGTGCTGGAAAATCTGAGCAGCTCCTTCAGTTGATGTGGTTCTGGCAATGGTTGCCATGACCATTCGAACAAAACATCGCACTGGAGAATACTTTTTATGTCCTTCAAGTGACCCCATTTCTTCACCTTTGAACTGATAGCAATTATGAAATGCGTAGCACCATGCCTAAACTACAAAGTTTATCGACCCATTTTCCTTGGCCTGCATACTTCTCTCTTAGTATTCATGAAGAGTAATTTTGTTTAGGGCATTCAGCACCGCCAATGTGATTGCCATGCTCATGTCAGTGACGATTATTTTGAAGGGAACAACTCTTGATGATATAAGAGAAAACACCCTTTCTTTGGTTTCTTCAAGCCAAAAACGTATGGTGTACTGGCTGTGGCTGTTGCTCATCATTTCAGCCACAGGGACAGGTGCCTTCTGTGCTGCCTTCACAACTAAATTGTAATTGAAGACAACCTAATCCTTTTGCCAAGGAACAGATGCAACAAGATTACCTAAAGTGAAAAGAGAGAAGAAGAATGATGACAGTTTTATCGTCCACATGGACATACCCTTATGATGTCATTGCATTTTACTACTAAGAATTAAGGTAGTACAGACCTGTACAATCCAGATATACAATCACATTTGCATCCCTGATGAGTAGCAGCTGAGCAATTTTCTCAGTGCTCCAAGCAAATAAGAAAGGTTTATAGGACTGGATGTAAACAGAACTTTTTCCAAATTTTTCTTCTATGCTATTTGCCTCCAATACCAGAGCTTGACACTTTTTGGAGAGCAGAAAGGGATGCAACAGTATCAAAGTTCCCTTTCTTCCTGCCTTCTTATCCGAAATTTCACAAGTGTTGGACCCAAAATTTTGTATGTTGGGCGACCATCTAGAAATGCGTTTCATGAGGTCCTGATCATTTCTAGATAGTCGAAAAATTGGAAATTTTGGGGTCCACCCTGCCTTTTACTAGGCATCTACTGGGCTAGAATCTCGGTTAAGGGGGCTGGGACTAAAAAATTGAAGGTTAGGGGGATAGGATATGAGTTTAGGATCATTTTAAGAAAAAACTGAAAAAAATTTTTTTTTGTGATTTTGAGATTTTTGAGTAGCTAAAACTCAGAGAAGGGCCAAAATACCCAACTTTTTTACTAAGCCAACTGAAAAAGGAGGTCGAAAACCCCTAGAAATAATTTAGATACGCTCCCTACCTGGTGGGAAACATCTCGAAAAATTGTGGTCAAAACACTGAAAAACGGTCAAATTTACGATTTTGCCGTTTTTGCTGGCCTCTAGCATGAAATCCAGGTTCGATCCCACATCACATGTTTCACCCCTCTTATTTGAAAGATCTAGTCACTAGCTTTCAATTTTAGCCCTCATAAGGTCAAAAAATTATGTAGAAGTCAACCATCCAAGATCGCCAACACGCATGATAAAAAACCGAAATTTCCCATTTTGGGGTATAAGGAGTTCAGAAACGCCCATTCTGGCGCCGGAATCGGATTCCTGAGATCATTTTACTTCGGGGAGCAAAGTGGAGACGGCACCCGGTGCTTCTAGCTCCGTCAAGGGACGTTTTCCCGAAATTTCAGTGAAAACACCTTAAAAATGTGCATGTTTTAGTTTATCGCTCAAAGCTTAATTTTAAGACCAATAAGGTCCGGTGGCAAGTGGTAGATTTAATTCCTCATAAGGTTTTTTTTTGTTTTTAATTCTAAATATAGGATCGGTGATTTTGGAGATGTCTACAATACCCCCAAAGAAAAGGGGTTTAAAAATTTTCATTTTAATCCTAGTTTGAAATTAAGTAATTTTTGATAAATTTGTTTAAAAATGTGATCATTTAAAATTTTCACCAATATGGTACACTAAATGATTGTGGGGGAATCCAGGGATGGTGCCATTATTTCTCAGTTACACCAGTACTATTTACTACTTTAAGAGTACAGGCATTCGCCGAACATTTTAAAATGCCCCTCCAAGAAGGAGAACTTTTGCTGTACCCACGAAAGTTGGTTACAACGTTCAGAGAGCAGTGGACGTCCTCTGGTTTTTCCTCCCTAAATTTGATCTCCAGCTCATCAAACCAACCAGACTTAAAATATTTTTTGTCTTCAATGAAATGGTTAGTCCAACATGTCCTTTCCATCTTTAACCTAAACAGCTCAACTCGGTTCTTCCCTCTCCTCCCCATGATGGAAGTACACTGGAGTTCGAGGGGTACGTCACTCCGAACAATCGCTGTACACTTTTTAAAACAATCTGATTTCAATCACTAACAATCGCATCTTAAATCTCTACAATCATTTAAATCATTTGGAATCGATAACAATCAAATCAATCACATAAATCATCAACATTCAACCACAATCAGTGCTGAATCGCTAGAATCACTTGCAAACAGTCATTAAATCACAACAATCACCATGAATCATTTTAACATCTTAAAAATCAGTATGTGAATCAGAAAATAGTCTCAGTGAAGAATGATTTCCCGAGGAGTTGTGAATAAATTACAGTGGCAATACCCATTAAAACTGAAAATTTGTCCTGTTTTAACTAATTTTTAATGAAAATATTTGCAAGTGGCTGAAATTGTTGCAAGTAAAGTTTTCCTTCATCTGTTCAATTTCCCGATACTTAAGATAAAATCAGACAGTCCCAGAGGATCATTTAAAATTGATTTGTACTTGCTTTACAAGTATTTTGAGGAAATATCAAGGATTTTGTGGTACTAAGTGGATGTGTCTGGCTCTTCTACAAAATTTCAGAATTTTTTTACATTGTTTTATGCATTTCTTCATTTAAAATAGAGGGAGTTCAGTTGACTCTTGTTAAGTAGTACCACACATTTCCCAACACCAGCTGACAGCAAGACATTGT